>CAWVQA010001377.1:102500-178000 GCA_963932145.1 Acanthosepion lycidas
GTGGTACTGAAAAAGTTTCAAAGAAAATGTTTTTGGTTCTGTTGACAGCAGATTGCGAGGAAGGAGAATCCAGGGATGCAAACACACTTATTCCACTAATAATGCGCCATATCCAACCAGGATCTGTTATTTGCAATGACTACTGGTTGGTGGATGTGCGAATACCAGAACATGGATACACGCACAAACAGATCGACCATAGCGAACAATTTGTTGACCCGGTAGACCGGAATATCCACACCCAAACAGTGGAAAGTCTGTGGAAGACTATGAAGGATAATGTCATATTTGGTCTTCTTATTATTATTTTTTTTCTGGCATTTTTTTATTTTGTAAATAATGATGCTCTTTTAAAAATTTGCGCTTTAATTATGTTATATTATTAATTATTTAAAAATCTTTATTTTATTATTTAATTTGTTTTTTTTTTTATTTAAAATTAAATATTTTAATTTAAAAAGAAAAAAACAACACCTTTCATTGCTTTTTTACACAACTTAAACGAATTTACCAAATAAAGCTCAATAGAAGCTTAACTTTTTGCGCAGTAATTGAGAGGAGTAGGATCAGTAAAAAGGCCGTTAATTAAGGTTCCGCGCAAAAGTGTTTCGAGGTGAATAGAGATAAACAACGCCAGTAATGGCGGAGAGATGAGCGGAATGAGTCCAAGAGAAACGGTGATATAGACCGTTCATTGCTTTCAAACTCTCTGCCTCGTCGGAGAGAAACTCGGACGAGGCTTTGCCAAAAGGCAAAGTTTCGTCCGGGGAGATAGACAGGCCATGAACCCGTTTATACCGGTTCAAAGGGAATATTTTTGGCCGATCCTATGGACTCGGAGAACCCACGCTAAACCGGCCTTGTGCCACATACGACCCACGTGGAATGAGACCAAACTTTTATTGTTCATAACTCCAAAACGGTAGATGTTATCAAAATTTCTCTATTTTCGAATTAAGCAGGTAAATTTACACCTAAATATAACTATTCGGGAATTTTTTTATTAGATACTTAGCGTAGGCCTTAAAAATCAAATTACCCTTTATATCGTGAAAGTTTCTTGAATTTAAAGCTTCGTAAATTACATTACGCGCATTGCTAGAGAAAAAAATATGTAAACAATGTCATTAATGGCGGCCGGACAATGCGAAAGAGATCGAACTTAGATTGACGATAAATCAAAAATGGTAATTGAGCGCAATGCTTTAATATCATTTTCGAAATAACCAAACAATTTCACACCAGAATGGTACATTTTCGATACCGGGGGCTTTTGATACTTATACTGTAAATTAACCGGGTTAATTTTTAAATTTAATCAAATGCTTTCTTTCCTGTACACCGAGTAGCCATTGATACACTAACACTGAATGTGAATAAGGAAAGACGAGATACACGCCTGTAATGAACAAAAGATTTAATAAGGCCATAAATACAACTTACATACGCATGTTTTTAAGATGATTTACACATGTCCGAAAAGAAATGATTTTATTCACACAGTTCCAAGGACGAGAATGTTTTAACAGAAAAAACGAACAAAGAAATAAACATACCAGCCTTTGTTTGACCGTCCGTAACAAGGTGAGTCAAAATTCCTTTATTTTTTCTCTACATTAGGCTGTTATACATGTTGTCCATTTTCCATGTGTGTAGACGCCCTAGTGGTTAGGAAGGTATTGCGTTCCTTAAAAATAGATGCCAAAATGAAAGAATTCTCCTCTATAAAGTGGCTGAATCCCCATACGTTCAACCCAAGGGGAAACAACTGTTCTTTCCCTACACGGTGTTCTTAATAAGTCAAATCCTGTTTTTATTAAGAAGACAGAAATCAGCAATATACACTATATCAGGTGCACCTGAGTTCAAAGTATCTGAAGGCACACAAGGTCTTTGAACCCAGCCAAGTTGTTCAGGGGAGGGATAACAATTGTTTCCATTAAACAACACTTGTGTGATTAGATAGATAAGATTCAGTGCTTCTTGAATTTTCAAAGAGAAAGATTTAATTTCATTACACACATAGACGTGTATGTATGTGTGTACACGTGTTGTGAGGCTAGTCATCGACGAGGAGTTGTCCTCAGGCTTACACAGTAAACAAACTTCCCAGACATTTGATAACAAAACTAGGTCTGAAATCTCTATATATATATTTTTTAATTAAATATACAAACTTTTTCAGTTTAGCTTTTTTTAAAGACATCAAATGAGTATTAAAAAAAATATAAATATAAATTAAATACTTATGATGTGGGAATAACAGTAATCCAAAACACTAAATGGCAGATTACGATAGATTTTTTTACATACCCATTTCAATGTTTGAAGCATAGAAACAGAAAACATCAATTACAATCAATTCCACGTAATATTAATAACCATAATTGAAACAGCAAAATGTGGTTGTAAGCACCAATGGGTATTCAAGGCTCAAAATGGCAGATTACGTTTTATTTTTTGTACATACACATTCAATGATGAATCTTGTGTACAATGATGCATAGAAGCAGAAAACATCAATTACAATCAATTCCACGTAATATTAATAACAATAATTGAAACAGCAAAATGTAGTTTTAAGCACCAATGGTTATTCAAGGCTCAAAATGGCAGATTACGTTTTATTTTTTGTACATACACATTCAATGATGAATCTTGTGTACAATGAGGCATAGAAGCAGAAAACATCAATTACAATCAATTCCACGTAATATTAATAACAATAATTGAAACAGCAAAATGTGATTTTAAGCACCAATGGTTATTCAAGTCTCGAAATGGCAGATTACGTTTTATTTTGTTTTTTACATACCTATTCAATGATGATTCTTGTGTACATCGATGCATAGAAACAGAAAATATCAATTACAATCAATTCAACGTAATATTCATAACCATAATAGAAACAGCAAAATGTGGTTTTAAGCACTAATGGTAATACAAGTCTCAAAATGGCAGACTACGTTTTATTTTTTTTACATACTCATTCAATGATGATTCTTGTGTACAATGATGCATAGAAACAGAAAACATCAATTACAATCAATTCAACGTAATATTAATAACAATAATTAAAACAGCAAAATGTGGTTTTAAGCACCAATGGTTATTCAAGGCTCAAAATGGCAGATTACATTTTATTTTTTTTACATACACATTCAATGATGATTCTTGTATACATTGATGCATAGAAACAGAAAACATCAATTACAATCAATTCAACGTAATATTCATAACAATAATTTAAACAGCAAAATGTGGTTTTAAGCACCAAGGGTTATTCAAAGCTCAAAATGGCAGATTACGTTTTATTTTTTTTACATACACATTCAATGATGATTCTTGTGTACAATGATGCATAGAAGCAGAAAACATCAATTACAATCAATTCCACGTAATATTAATAACAATAATTGAAACAGCAAAATGTGATTTTAAGCACCAATGGTTATTCAAGTCTTGAAATGGCAGATTACGTTTTATTTTTTTTTTACATAGACATTCAATGATGATTCTTGTGTACAATGATGCATAGAAGCAGAAAACATCAATTACAATCAATTCCACGTAATATTAATAACCATAATTGAAACAGTAAAATGTGGTTTTAAGCACCAATGGTTAGACAAGGCTCAAAATGGCAGATTACGTTATATTTTTTTTACATAACCATTCAATGATGATTCTTGTGTACAATGATGCATAGAAGCAGAAAACACCAATTCCACGTAATATTAATAACAATAATTGAAACAGCAAAATGTCGTTTTAAGCACCAATGGTTATTCAAGGCTCAAAACGGCAGATTACGATTTATTTTTTTTTACATACACATTCAATGATGATTCTTGTATACATTGATGCATAGAAAGAGAAAACATCAATTGCAATCAATTCCACGTAATATTAATAACCATAATTGTAACAGTAAAATGTGGTTTTAAACACCAATGTTTATTCAAGGTTCAAAATGGAAGATTACGTTTTATTTTTTTTACATACGCATTCAATGATGATTCTTGTGTACAATGATGCATAGAAGCAGAAAACATCAATTACAATCAATTCCACGTAATATTAATAACAATAATTGAAACAGCAAAATGTCGTTTTAAGCACCAAAGGTTATTCAAGGCTCAAAATGGCAGATTACGTTTCATTTTTTTTACATACACATTCAATGATGATTCTTGTATACATTGATGCATAGAAAGTGAAAACATCAATTGCAATCAATTCCACGTAATATTAATAACAATAATTGAAACAGCAAAATGTGCTTTTAAGCACCAATGGGTATTCAAGGCTGAAAATGGAACATTACGTTTTATTTTTTTTACATACCCATTCAATGATGATTCTTGTGTACAATGATGCATAGAAAGAGAAAACATCAATTACAATCAATTCCACGTAATATTAATAACAATAATTGAAACACAAAATGTGGTTTTAAGCACCAATGGTTATTCAAGGTTCAAAATGGAAGCTTAGGTTTTATTTTTTTTACATACACATTCAATGATGATTCTTGTGTACAATGATGCATAGAAGCAGAAAACTTCAATTACAATCAATTCCACGTAATATTAATAACAATAATTGAAACAGCAAAATGTCGTTTTAGGCACCAATGGTTATTCAAGGCTCAAAATGGCAGATTACGTTTTATTTTTTTTACATACCCATTCAATGATGATTCTTGTGTACAATGATGCATAGAAGCAGAAAACACCAATTCCACGTAATATTAATAACAATAATTGAAACAGCAAAATGTCGTTTTAAGCACCAATGGTTATTCAAGGCTCAAAACGGCAGATTACGTTTTATTTTTGTTACATAAACATTCAATGATGATTCTTGTATACATTGATGCATAGAAAGAGAAAACATCAATTGCAATCAATTCCACGTAATATTAATAACCATAATTGAAACAGCAAAATGTGGTTTTAAGCACCAATGGTTATTCAAGGTTCAAAATGGAAGATTAGGTTTTATTTTTTTTACATACACATTCAATGATGATTCTTGTGTACAATGATGCATAGAAGCAGAAAACATAAATTCCACGTAATATTAATAACAATAATTGAATCAGCAAAATGTGGTTTTAAGCACCAATGGTTATCTAAGGCTCAAAATGGCAGATTACGTTATATTTTTTTTACATACCCATTCAATGATGATTCTTGTGTAAATGATGCATAGAAAGAGAAAACATCAATTGCAATCAATTCCACGTAATATTAATAACCATAATTGTAACAGTAAAATGTGGTTTTAAACACCAATGTTTATTCAAGGTTCAAAATGGAAGATTACGTTTTATTTTTTTTACATACCCATTCAATGATGATTCTTGTGTACAATGATGCATAGAAGCAGAAAACATCAATTACAATCAATTCCACGTAATATTAATAACAATAATTGAAACAGCAAAATGTCGTTTTAAGCACCAAAGGTTATTCAAGGCTCAAAATGGCAGATTACGTTTCATTTTTTTACATACACATTCAATGATGATTCTTGTATACATTGATGCATAGAAAGTGAAAACATCAATTGCAATCAATTCCACGTAATATTAATAAAAATAATTGAAACAGCAAAATGTGCTTTTAAGCACCAATGGGTATTCAAGGCTCAAAATGGAAGATTACGTTTTATTTTTTTTACATACACATACAATGATGATTCTTGTATACATTGATGCATAGAAAGAGAAAACATCAATTGCAATCAATTCCACGCAATATTAATAACCATAATTGTAACAGGAAAATGTGGTTTTAAGCACCAATGTGTATTCAAGGCTCAAAATGGAAGATTACGTTTTATTTTTTGTACATACACATTCAATGATGATTCTTGTGTAAAATGATGCATAGAAGCAGAAAACATAAATTCCACGTAATATTAATAACAATAATTGAATCAGCAAAATGTGGTTTTAAGCACCAATGGTTATCTAAGGCTCAAAATGGCAGATTACGTTATATTTTTTTTACATACCCATTCAATGATGATTCTTGTGTAAATGATGCATAGAAAGAGAAAACATCAATTGCAATCAATTCCACGTAATATTAATAACCATAATTGTAACAGTAAAATGTGGTTTTAAACACCAATGTTTATTCAAGGTTCAAAATGGAAGATTACGTTTTATTTTTTTTACATACGCATTCAATGATGATTCTTGTGTACAATGATGCATAGAAGCAGAAAACATCAATTACAATCAATTCCACGTAATATTAATAACAATAATTGAAACAGCAAAATGTGGTTTTAAGCACCAATGGTTATTCAAGGCTCAAAATCGCAGATTACGTTTTATTTTTTTTACATACCCATTCAATGATGATTCTTGTGTACAATGATGCATAGAAGCAGAAACCACCAATTCCACGTAATATTAATAACAATAATTGAAACAGCAAAATGTCGTTTTAAGCACCAAAGGTTATTCAAGGCTCAAAATGGCAGATTACGTTTCATTTTTTTTACATACACATTCAATGATGATTCTTGTATACATTGATGCATAGAAAGTGTAAACATCAATTGCAATCAATTCCACGTAATATTAATAACAATAATTGAAACAGCAAAATGTGCTTTTAAGCACCAATGGGTATTCAAGGCTCAAAATGGAAGATTACGTTTTATTTTTTTTACATACACATTCAATGATGATTCTTGTGTACAATGATGCATAGAAGCAGAAAACAACAATTACAATCAATTCCATGTAATATTAATAACCATAATTGAAACAGCAAAATGTGGTTTTAAGCACCAATGGTTATTCAAGGCTGAAAATGGAACATTACGTTTTATTTTTTTTACATACACATTCAATGATGATTCTTGTGTACAATGATGCATAGAAGCAGAAAAAATCAATTACAATCAATTCCACGTAATATTAATAACAATAATTGAAACAGCAAAATGTCGTTTTAAGCACCAATGGTTATTCAACGTTCAAAATGGAACCTTAGGTTTTATTTTTTTTACATACACATTCAATGATGATTCTTGTGTACAATGATGCATAGAAGCAGAAAACTTCAATTACAATCAATTCCACGTAATATTAATAACAATAATTGAAACAGCAAAATGTCGTTTTAGGCACCAATGGTTATTCAAGGCTCAAAATGGCAGATTACGTTTTATTTTTTTTACATACCCATTCAATGATGATTCTTGTGTACAATGATGCATAGAAGCAGAAAACATCAATTCCACGTAATATTAATAACAATAATTGAAACAGCAAAATGTGGTTTTAAGCACCAATGGTTATTCAAGGCTCAAAACGGCAGATTACGTTTTATTTTTTTTACATAAACATTCAATGATGATTCTTGTATACATTGATGCATAGAAAGAGAAAACATCAATAGCAATCAATTCCACGTAATATTAATAACCATAATTGAAACAGCAAAATGTGGTTTTAAGCACCAATGGTTATTCAAGGTTCAAATGGAAGATTAGGTTTTATTTTTTTTACATACACATTCAATGATGATTCTTGTGTACAATGATGCATAGAAGCAGAAAACTTCAATTACAATCAATTCCACGTAATATTAATAACAATAATTGAAACAGCAAAATGTCGTTTTAACACCAATGGTTATTCATGGCTCAAAATGGCAGATTACGTTTTATTTTTTTTACATACACATTCAATGATGATTCTTGTATACATTGATGCATAGAAAGAGAAAACATCAATTGCAATCAATTCCACGCAATATTAATAACCATAATTGTAACAGGAAAATGTGGTTTTAAGCACCAATGGTTATTCAAGGCTCAAAATGGAAGATTACGTTTTATTTTTTTACTTACACATTCAATGATGATTCTTGTGTACAATGATGCATAGAAGCAGAAAACATAAATTCCACGTAATATTAATAACAATAATTGAATCAGCAAAATGTGGTTTTAAGCACCAATGGTTATCTAAGGCTCAAAATGGCAGATTATGTTATATTTTTTTTACATACCCATTCAATGATGATTCTTGTGTAAATGATGCATAGAAACAGAAAACATCAATTACAATCAATTCCTCGTAATATTAATAACAATAATTGAAACAGCATAATGTGGTTTTAAGCACCAATCGGTATTCAAGGCTCAAAATGGAAGATTACGTGTTATTTTTTTTACATACACATTCAATGATGATTCTTGTGTACAATGATGCATAGAAGCAGAAAACATCAATTACAATCAATCCCACGTAATATTAATAACCATAATTTAACAGCAAAATGTGATTTTAAGCACCAATGTTTATTCAAGTCTCGAAATGGCAGATTACGTTTTATTTTTTTTTACATACGTATTCAATGATGATTCTTGTGTACATTGATGCATAGAAAGAGAAAACATCAATTACAATCAATTCCACGTAATATTAATAACAATAATAGAAACAGCAAAATGTGGTTTTAAGCACCAATGGTTATTCAAAGCTCAAAATGGCAGATTACGTTTTATTTTTTGACATAAACATTCAATGATGATTCTTGTGTACATTGATGCATAGAAACAGAAAATATCAATTACAATCAATTCCAGGTAATATTAATAACCATAATAGAAACAGTAAAATGTGGTTTTAAGCACTAATGGTAATACAAGTCTCAAAATGGCAGACTACGTTTTATTTTTTTTACATACCCATTCAATGATGATTCTTGTGTACAATGATGCATAGAAACAGAAAACATCAATTACAATCAATTCCACGTAATATTAATAACAATAATTAAAACAGCAAAATGTGGTTTTAAGCACCAATGGTTATTCAAGGCTCAAAATGGCAGATTACGTTTTATTTTTTGTACATACACATTCAATGATGATTCTTGTATACATTGATGCATAGAAACAGAAAACATCAATTACAATCAATTCCACGTAATATTAATAACCTTAATTGAAACAGCAAAATGTGGTTTTAAGCACCAATGGTTATTCAAGGCTCAAAATGGCAGATTACGTTTTATTTTTTTTTACATACACATTCAATGATAATTCTTATGTACATTGATGCATAGAAACAGAAAACATCAATTACAATCAATTCCACGTAATATTAATAACAATAATTGAAACAGTAAAATGTGGTTTTAAGCAACAACGGTTATTCAAGGCTCAAAATGGCAGATTACGTTATATTTTTTTACATACCCATTCAATGATGATTCTTGTGCACATTGATGCATAGAAACAGAAAACATCAATTACAATCAATAACTCGTAATATTAATAACCATAATTGAAACAGCAAAATGTGGTTTTAAGCACTAATGGTAATACAAGTCTCAAAATGGCAGATTACGTTTTATTTTTTTTACATACCCATTCAATGATGATTCTTGTGTACACTGATGCATAGAAACAGAAAACATCAATTACTATCAATTCCACATAATATTAATAACAATAATTGAAACAGCAAAATGTGGTTTTAAGCACCAATGGTTATCCAAGGCTCAAAATGGCAGATTACGTTATCTTTTTTTTACATACCCATTCAATGATGATTCTTGTGTACATTGATGCATAGAAATAGAAAACATCAATTACAATCAATTCTATGTAATATTAATAACCATTATTGAAACAGCAAAATGTGGTTTTAAGCACTAATGGTAATACAAGTCTCAAAATGGCAGATTACGTTTTATTTTTTTACATACACATTCAATGATGATTCTTGTGTACAATGATGCATAGAAACAGAAAACATCAATTACAATCAATTCCACGTAATATTAATAACCATAACTGAAACAGCAAAATGTGGTTTTAAACACTAATGGTAATACATGTCTCAAAATGGCAGATTACGTTTTATTTTTTTACATACACATTCAATGATGATTCTTGTCTACATTGATGCATAGAAACAGAAAACATCAATTACAATCAATTACACGTAATATTAATAGCCATAATTGAAACAGCAAAATGTGGTATTAAGAACCAATGGGTATTCAAGGCACGAAATGGCAGATTACGTTTTATTTTTTTTACATACACATTCAATGATGATTCTTGTGTACATTGATGTATAGAAACAGAAAACATTAATTCCAATTAATAACACGTAATATTAATAACAATTACTGAAACAGCAAAATGTGGTTTTAAGCACTAATGGTAATACAAGTCTCAAAATGGCAGATTACGTTTTATTTTTTTACATACAGATTCAATGATGATTCTTGTGTACATTGATGCATAGAAACAGAAAACATCAATTACAATCAATTACACGTAATATTAATAACCATAATTGAAACAGCAAAATGTGGTTTTAATCACCAATGGTTATTCAAGGCTCAAAATGGCAGATTACGTTTTATTTTTTTTACATACCCATTCAATGATGATTCTTGTGTACATTGATGCATAGAAACAGAAAACATCAATTACAATCAATTCCATGTAATATTAATAACAAGAATGTTAGATTCAATGTTTGTGGTTTTAAGCCCTAACTCTGATCCAAGGCTCAAATATGGCAGATTATGATTGTTTATTTTAAATACCTATTGTAACGTTGTTATGTAGTTTGATGCATAGTAACAGAAAATATTAATCATAATCAATTTCATGTAAGATTAATAACAATATTCGCGGTTTTAATCACTAATGGTAATCCAATCCTCAAAATTGTGGATTATATCTTATTTTTTACATACCCATTTTATTGCTCATTTTATGTAGGTTGATGCGTAGTAACAGATAACATCAATTACAAATAATAGCTGTTGTTGGTAACCATTCTGAGAAGAGGACAACTATGAATTCCAAACTAGCAAGCTCCATCCTATAATAAACCTACTATTTGCTATACTCGTCAGTGGTCTATGGAACTTGAGAGTTTTGGCCTTGATACTTTTCAGGGGATCTACATGACTTTAGAGCAGTGGCACCATACTCCTTAAGGGGTCTATCGGTCTTGAGAATTGTGTCCCAGACCTCCAGAATGTTGGTCTGAGTGATGATCTATGGAGACTGTGTGCAGCCCAGACTCTATATCTACACCCTCTAGGCCATACCGACAAAACCCAAAGGAACACAAAGCACTAGATTTGGGGATGGCTTTGTTGCAGGAGTTGCCAGAAAGTTGTCAGCCAACTGGCTTCGGGGATTCACTCTGGTTTGGATTTTCTGTTTCGATTTACTTCCATCGCCTTTTCTGTGTTTGTGTATGACCACAGAGCAGCAGAGGTTTAAAATTAAAATCAGTTTTCCTTTTCCCTAGATGGACTGACTTCTTGGGCAGTCAAGCTCCATCTACCCAAAGCAACTGGTTATGAGGTGCCGGTTGTCTGCCATTGCCCATTCTTCAGCTTGGAGCTGAACTTAGTTGTCAGAAGCTATTTGTGATGCATGCTACAGAAGCATTTTATACACAGTGGGTGCTTGTACCTCTGTCAACTCCTGCTATGGCAACCTTTAGAAAATATATAATTTATGTATGTATATAAATGTGACGTCGTCCCCTGGTCGCAGCGCCAACCGTGTCGTTCTATCCCAGTCTACCACGGCACCAACTGTGACGTCCTACTTTGATTCCCAGTCTGCCTACCCACGTTGTGAATTGATCTAGGCAGAGGAAATAAATCAGTCGTCGGGGCCGTACTGCAAACCGAGTTCAACGGGGGTGATACCACACAAATATGCATAAAAGGCAATAAAATGAAAACTCAAAAGTTCAAAGTATCAAAGAAAAAGGTAACAAACTTTATGTCTAGTTGTTCGATACATAGGACTGCATCTATCTCCCGACCCGTTCTATGGATTGTGACACGTCGTTTTCCGCTAGGCAAGTTTTAACACTTCAAGTCGTCTGCTCTCTAAGAAATTGGTGTTTCGGTGGGTCTTTGGACGAAAGTCAAAAGAAAAATTTATTTCGGTGATATGGATCTAAGTCGCTCTTCAAAATAATTGTTCTTGGTTTGAAGAGATGGGTCCGGAAAATGTGCGTGAATCCTGGTCAGCTATCTGCGAGGCTTGCCTCAACCGGAGACTGACTCTGGGAACTGCTGGGTCTCGACTCATTTCTGCTCGTTGTGGCTTCGTTTATATGGGCGCCGACCAAAACCGGGGTGAGTTTGTCGGCGCCGGGGGGTTCCTCGATAAGTCTAAATACATATCCACCTCTCTGGTTAGGAATTTCCACCTTTTTCCATTTTTGGGAACCTTTCCTCACTCCCACCTTCTCATCATACTTCAGAGGGGCGTGAACTGCCCTCCTCACATCTTCGTGGCAACCTCTCTTACTCATCCTCCAGATGGGCGGCAACAGCCTCCCTCGTGCATCACGTGATCACTACTCGACCAATGATGTCTCAGTCGGGCGTGGACGAATCTGCGGCTTTGTTTCAGGAAGAAAAAACATATCTTGCTTAAAAAAAAATTATCTCTTCCCTTTCCCTTTTCTTCCCCTTAATGGTTTATCATTTCTCCAGCCGCGAACGGGACAATATGACAATGGCGGTCATAACTCTTGTTCTACACGTGGTTTACGTCAGGTATTTTATCGCTAATTATCAGAATGTGTGGTCTTCTTGACACGGTCTCAAAAAGAAACATCTCCAAAGTTCCAGTCAGTCTGTCGCCTCGAAGAAAGAAAGAAAAACACATTCATTTTCCCTCAGTACAAATTCCTGATAACAAAATTTTATTATCGCAGGCCAAGAAGGTTCCGTCGGACGCTCGTGGGTGGTTTTTTTTTTAATTTTTCATATCTGCCCAAGTCCTTTTAGTTGTCTGTTTTTCGTCACTTAACGAAATAACATTTTCATTTGAATTTTTTTTTCTTTCTTTGGCCAGCCGGTCTGTAGTTGATAATAAGATGTCTTCCCGTACCAATAGTTTGTTTTCATATCCTTAGATAACACAGCCGATGCCAAAACATATCTGATTCTTTCCCTCTTTCCCTTTCTTTTTACTCAGAATTTCCCTGTCATTGTAATGACACTCTTTCTCCATTTGTTACTTATCAAAATATCCCTTTATCCATTGTCTCTTAGCTGTGTGTGTGTTCTTGTTTATCACTCACGAGTCGGTTCTTAGCCTCTCCTTTCCTTCTTTTCTTTCTTTTCCCTTTCTGCCTCGTGGTGCCACATAAATATGTTTTAGAAGTTCCCCAAAAATTAATGTATTTTTGTAAATGTATAAACTTTTAGCTAAACAAAAACATTATAAAGCAAGACAAATTATGAAATAGTCATATATAAATAAACAAACACAAATACTGAAAAGTTTGTCAATTGTAGAAGTAGAAAATGAAAATATAAATTAGGATTTTGGCCTAAAATATATGGATATGACGAAGTCATTATATTAATTAGTATAAAATAATTTATATACTACCTTTTTGATAGTACTAGCATCTAAACTATCAACTGATAAAAAAGAACAAGAGTAGAAAATGCAAAATTGCTAAAAATATAACTTTAAGCAAAAACAGAGTGTAAAAATAAGACAAAGGATCTTCTTTCAGAATAATGGTGCAAAAACTAAATACTAATGCAGAAAAATTTGGTAACTGTAGAAAAAGTTAAAAAAATATATTACTTCAAAGTAAACAATTGAATAAATATATTAATCATAATATATATAACGAATGAAGTTGGTCTAAGTCCTGTCAAATTTAATGAGGACTTCCCCTAGGGAACTCTGGTTTGAATTCTGCTGGAGGGTGCATATTTTTCTAAAAAGATTTCTAAAATATTCAGGATGGTAGATGTAAATAAATAAATGTACTGCTTAATAAATGAATAAAAAAACAGAGCATCTACTCAAATATGAGTATCTATTTAAAAAAATAATAATGTTTAAACAAATAAATTAAAAAAATATGTCAGATTTAATCAATTTTCCTACAAAAATAACAAACGATAAAAATTATAATTTCAAATTATAAATTATTATATTATTTATAAGCAATATTTACAGTTAAACTTAAAATCTGTAGGTTGCCATTTGTTCCTGCAGTAGGCTGGTTGCCAAACAAGTCTATAGAACCCAATATGTCCTGCTATTGTTGTTAGCTAACAGCAGTAAATGATCTCAGCTCAGCTTTTTCAATCAGCTGCAGATTGTCAATTGTTTTGGTTCAGCAATGAATGACTTCAACACAGAGAATTTTAACTTGGCTATTTTTATTAATCATATCAACATCTAATCTATCTGGAGGGTGGGGCGCTGTTTCGGGCACAAAAGAGAACAAGTTTACATCTCTTGATCGGTAAGAACAAACTTGCTGAAACCTTTCTCCTATCTTTCCCACGCTAGCTCAGCGAATAAACTTTCTTATTATGGCCCCATCTGGCCCCCATCAACCTCCAGACATTGGAACAAAGATAAACTTACTTTAAAAAAAAATAGTCTGCTAAACTATTACTTAAAACTATTCAATCCATAGCAGGGGTAGGAGAGATAGATTCGTACCTTTCCCAAGGTTATTTGCATAAAAGTGAATGTAACCAATTCAAATGGAATTCAAACTTGGCAATTTCCAATTTCTCATTCTGTTCCATTATCCATTACCCAACAATGCACATCCACTAATATTGCCATTTTTGTGAATATCAATTTAAAATAAATATAATTAACCTATAATTTATGAAGAAAGATAACAATTATTTAAAAGTATTTAAAATATAATGTAAACATATAATGCAACAATCACCTGAGCTTTACACCAACCAGCCAGTGATTACCCCCCCCCCATTGCATTCCAATTCTTGATTTTGTTGATATGTACTGAAAGCTGGGAATAGGTGCCATACATGCTCACAATGGGTACCATGATGAAAGACAAATGACACGTGAAGAAATAAGAATACAAATCCTGGCAGAGCAGGATTTGGGAGAGATGACAAAAAGACAAACGCTATTAAGAAGTCAAAAAGAATTGTGGAGAGTCGTGATCACCAAAATCCTGAAGGAACACAGCACATAGAAGAAATAATGATGGATATTTGTGTCTTCAAATTTTGTTGCGGTGGCCCGATTTCTCCTTCCACCTTTACAGAGTCCCTGCTGTTAATGTTAACACTGATTTCAATGATTATATATATATATATATATATATATATATATATATATATAAACAAACATGAACATTGAAGTCAACACTCAGAGGCAACAGACTGTTTCATACTAAATGCAATCTATTGCCTGTGTGTGTTGACTTCAATGTTCACATTTACATTTACATACACTTTATCTTTGATATTGAGCACTTTATCTCATAAATATAGCATACCTTAAAACTATATTTCTTCATATACACACACATGTGTATATATATATATATATATATATATATATATATATATATATATATATATATATATATATATATATACACATACACACAAGTACAGCGTTGGTACACATGGAATAAAATTCCAATAAACAAAAACACTGTTCTTTAAAGATTGCTCAATATGGAGTAGAACTAATAATATTTATTCAAATTTATAACACATTCATATGCATGTTATAAGATCACTACAAAATATTGTAGTGATGTTATGACAAGTTTTGTGGGTCGAAATAGCTGCCCGCTTGCCTCTACCGGCTGCCTTTTTCCAGCAGTTGTCTGCGTGTGTCGACACTCAGCGACAGCAACCTTTTGTCTACCACCATTTGGCTCATCGTTAGATACGTGTCTACTGCTCATCGGTAAATGGCATGTATTTCCTCGAACTCGCTCGCCTGACCAGTGCTGGTGTATGATTTCGTTTCTGTTCGTTATTCACTCCATCAGTTTTCAGTGGAACTGTCGTTGCTGCAGCTTTTCTCGTGTCTCCTTCTGTAGCCAGGAGAGCATGCCAAGCCTGTCGAAATGCGGCGTCGGCTGGTGCAGCCGACGCCGCATTTCGACAGGCATTCGTTGTCGTCGCCAATAACGAAACGATCGCACACACGAAAGAACGATACCTTGTTTATCCTGCCAGTAGTCATATGCTTGTCTCAAAGCTTAAGCCATGCAAGTAAATTCATGCCACACATTAGAACGTGCAAAACCGCGAATGGCTTAGGACCCGGACCTAATCCTTGGGACCGTAATCCTCCTTGGAGGCGATGGATAACTGTGGCAATTCTAGAGCTAATACATGTGACGCAGGCCGCTATCGGTCGGTGCGTCGTTGTCGCCTGCGTGCCGTCACGTGTGTGGGCACCCGCGTCGACCGTTACAAATCGCAACGCTACATAAACTGAGACTGATGCGTGTCATCCGTCCTCTTGTCGCGGTCGTCGTCTTTTCCCTCTAGGTGAGGGCGGCGGAGCCAAAGGGCGGCATGCTCCGCTTTGGTGACTCTGGATAACTCACTGGTCGATTGCACTGGATTTCACGCCTGGCGACGGGTCTCTCGATGGTCCGCCCTATTGACTGTCGATGGTCAGTTAAGTGCCTACTGTGATTACTACGGGGAATCGGGGTTCGATGCCGGATAGGGAGCATGCAAAACGGCTACCACATCTAAGGAAGGCAGCAGGCGCACAAATTACCCACTCCCAGTACTGGGAGGTAGTGATGAAAAATAACGACACGGGACTCTGTCAAAGCCCCGCAATCGGAATGAGTACACTTCAAATCCGTTAACGGGGACCAACTGGAGGGCAAGTCTGGTGCTAGCAGCCGCGGTAATTCCAGCTCCGGTAGCGTATATAAAAGTTGTTACGTTTAAAAAGCTTGTAATCCGAACCGAGTTCATGGTCGCATTCGCTGCCCAGAGGCAGCGGCGCCATCGTCCGTCGTTGACTTTGGTTGTCCGTGCGCCGTCCCAGTCCTTTCCGCCAGTGTCAACCGCTTGCACATCCGCCACGCAGTCCTGCCGGCAAAGTTACGCGGAGGAATAGCAGGTGTTTGCGGCAGGTTTGCTGCGGAGATGTGGGGGTCCCGCGAGCGTTGTCATCTGCAGCGCCGCCAGATCGTTTCGTTCGGCGCGCGTGGTCTAAAGGCAATGCAGTTAAAGTGCAGTTCCTGTCGTCGGTGGCCACACCGCACTACCGATCGAACGGTCCGGTAAGGTCCTCAGATCTGGCCGACCCCCGCCGCCATTTCCCGCGCGTGTTTTACTGGCCTTGACGTTCCATGTCTGGAGAACATGACTGAATACGATCGTTTAGAGGAAGTAAAATCGTAACAAGGTTTCCGTAGGTGAACCTGCGGAGGGATCATTATCGATGACTAGCCGCGATTGAGTCGAGTCACTATCTTCTTCGGGAGATGACTCAACGGTTGGGACTCGTAGTGAGCGGGTATCGACGACAGGAAATAAAAGGTTGTTCAGTCGCGTGTATCAAGTTATTGTCAGTGTAAGGCCTACGCTCGTTTTGCGGTAGCAGGCAAAAAGGCTGCGCCAGCATCGCATGGACGTCCCGCTCGCGTCTGCTGCAGCAGCCGCGGATGCCTCCTCGTTCAACATAAAAGTCCTCTGCTCCCCGCGCGAGATGGTCGCCGTCACATCTCCGTGTCCCACCGAATTACGCCCAACCATGCCGTTTTCATACCGCTTCTACGTCCCACGGGGAGGTTGAGTTCGGATAGACATGCATGCAATTCGAGTGACGCCGCTGCCAGCTAAGATCGCGAGATGGACGTCGTCACGCCTCCACTTCCCGCCAACGTGGTCTCATGTAACTGGCGCTGTCCACGGCGCTATTAATGTCCTCGACAAATTGTGGCACTTGCCGGGGTACCAGTCTGCTGTGGATGTCGACCGTTACGGTCGCGCTCGCGCCTATTCTCGACCTCCTTTCTCCTCCTCCTCGCACACATTTTTTAAACCGGTTGCGAAAACAACCCAAAAGAAACAAAAACCCTGAACAGGGCATCACTCGGCTCTCAATTTGCATCAGTTCTCGCGGCTGGTCGCTAAGATTGTGAGACTCAATGAATGTCGACACCTCGAACACATATTGCGGCCTCGATATCCCTTGTCTCAGGGGCCTGTCCGACCGAGAGGCGGAAAATGGTCTGTTTTCTCATTCGTTAGTTGAGAGGCATCTCACCGTCCGCCGCGTCATTCTTTTTTTCTCACGCAGAGGAAACTGAGACGTTGAAGGATGGAAGGTCCTTCGTCTCCGGCTTGCAGACCGCTGAGTCGCTTCCGTTACGACCGCGAGCAGCCGTTGATTGCAAGACGACGACCACGCGTAAAAAGCAGCGGAAACGTCGTTTCGTTTTCGGAGATCGAAATACAAACCTTGGGCGTCTCGATGAAAGTCTATGCCGCTGCCGCCGCGTCATTGTGCATGGTTTAAATTTTGTTGTCAAATGTCGCGCACGTATGCGCGAAAAACAAACTTTTCCTTTGCGCTTTATATTTTTATTTACCTTGTTTAATTTATCATTATAGACAGGCAAATCCCTCCTCTAAAATCCGCTTAAAAATATTTTTCATTCAATTCATAGAGTGAGCATAGCAGGCAAAGGAGTCGACTGGGTTTAATTGGGTTTACATTGAAAAGGTTTGTGGGCGCAAAGTGGGAGATCACTGTATATTTCTATTCTGTTTTGCACTTTATATTTATATTTAAGCTTTTAATTTAGCATTATGGACAGGCAAATCACTCCTGTAAAATCTGCTAAAAAAATATTTTTCATTAGAATTTATGGAGTGAGTGAAGGATGCAAAGGAGTCGACTGATATAAGTAGGATTTCCTTGAAAATTTTTTTAGGGACGTCACTTTAATTTAGCATTATGGACTTTTAAACGGTTCTTGAAAGTATTTTACATGCGAATACATGGAGTGAGCATAGCAAGCAAAGGAGTCGACTCATATAATTGGGATTTCCTTGAAAAAATTTGTGAGCGCAAAGTGGGGGTTCACTGCATATTTCTCTGCCGCTGCCCGCTTTATATTTACATTTACATTTTTCATTTAGCATTAAGAACAGGCAAATCCCTCCTCTAAAACCTGCATAAAAATATTTTTCATTCAAATTCATGGAGTGAGCGTAGCATGCAATGGAGTCGAATAATATAATTGGGACGTCCTTGAAAAATTTTGTGGACGCAAATTGGGTGATCACTGTATATATTTCTTCTGTTTCCGCGTCATATTTACATTTACCTTCTTTAATTTAGAATTATGGACAGGAAACTTGCTCCTCTAAAACCTGCTTCAAAATATCTTTCATTCAACTTCATGGAGTGAGCGTAACATGATACGGAGTAGACAAATGTAATTGGGATTTCATTGAAAAATTTTCTGGACGCAAAGTGGGTAATCTCTATCTATAAAAGGCAGGATGTGTGTGTGTGTGTGTTTGTTTGTGTGTGTAACGAATGCAACGTCGGATTTGCACCAAAATTCACATACACATGCTACAAGTAAGTGGAAAGGCCAAGACCAACTTTGCATTTCCCAACTCCCATCGACAGTGGAAATAGTTGATTTTTTCATGCTACTACGGCAATTTTCATGTAGTTTGCGGCCATCTTCAACTGGCCAGAGTGAGAGCCTAAAGCTAGCTGCCAGGAATAGGCAGGAAGATTCTATTGGCCAGCGTGAGAACCAACAGCTGACTGACACGAATGATAATTAGCATGCCGGCATGGTCAGAAAATGGATAGCTGCATTCGACACAAGTAGGAAAAAATTCAATCTGCAATGCACTTTACTCCAATTGTCTCATTAGCTTGCGTAAAGTCAAAGTTGATTATGATTCCGCAGAACTGGGTTGGGTATGAAAACATAGTTGTTAACATATTTTTCGTACCGTGATCGTAAAATGGAAAGGATTCGACTCATAAGACTAGGATTTCGATGAAAAAGATTGTGGGCACAAAATGGGTGATCACATTACATTCTCTTCTGTTTCCTATTTATATTTATATTTAACTTCTTCAATTTAGCATTATGGACAGGGAAAGACCTAATCTAAAATCTGCACAAAAATATTTTGCCTTCAAATTCATACCGTGATCGCAGCAGGCATGGACTCGACTCATATGACTGGGATTTCCATGAAAAAGAGAGTGGGCCCAAAATGGGTGATCACTGAATATTCCTCTTCTGTTTCCTATTTATATTTATATTTTACTTCCTTAATTTAGCATTATGGACAGAAAAGAATTAATATAAATCTGCAAAAAAATATTTTGCCTTCAAATATATACCGTGATCGGAGCATGCATGGACTTAACTCATATGACAGGGATTTCTATCAAAAAGACTGTGGGCAGAAAATGGGTGATCACTGTACATTTCGCTTCTGTTTCCTATTTATATTTATATTTTACTTCCTTAATTTATCATTATGGTCAGGTAAAGACCTAATCTAAAATCTGCAAAAAAATATTTTGCCTTCAAATTTATGCCGTGATCGAAGCATGCATGGACTCGACTCATATGACTGGGATTTCCATGAAAAAGATTGTGGGCAGTAAATGGGTGATCACTGTAAATTTCTCTTCTGTTTCCTATATATATTTCTATTTTATTTCCTTAATTTAGCATTATGGACAGGGAAAGACCTAATCTAAGATCTGCAAAAAAATATTTTGCCTTCAAATTCATAGCGTGAACGTAGCATGCATGGACTCGACACATATGACTGGGCTTTCTATGAAAAAAATTGTGGACAGAAAATAGGTGATCACTGTACATTTCCCTTCTGTTTCCTATTTATATTTATATTTTACTTCCTTGATTTAGCATTATGGACAGTGAAAGACCTAATCTAAGATCTGCAAAAAAATATTTTGCCTTCAAATTCATACCGTGAACGTAGCATGCATGGACTCGACTTATATGACTGGGATTTAAATGAAAAAGATTGTGGGCAGTAAATGGGTGATCACTGTAAATTTCTCTTCTGTTTCCTATATATATTTCTATTTTATTTCCTCAATTTAGCATTATGGACAGGGAAAGACCTAATCTAAAATCTGCAAAAAAATATTTTGCCTTCAAATTCATACCGTGATCGTAGCATGCATGGACTCGACTCATATGACTGGGATTTAAATGCAAAAGATTGTGGGCAGAAAATGGGTGATCACTGTACATTTCTCTTCTGTTTCCTATTTATATTTCTATTTTACTTCCTTAATTTAGCATTATGGACAGGGAAAGACCTAATCTAAAATCTGCAAAAAAATATTTTGCCTTCAAATTCATACCGTGATCGTAGCATGCATGGACTCGACATATGACTGGGATTTCCATGAAAAAGTTTGTGGGCAGAAAATGGGTGATCTCTGTACATTTCTCTTCTGTTTCCTATTTATATTTATATTTTATTTCCTTAATTTAGCATTATGGACAGAGAAAGACCTAATCAAAGATCTGCAAAAAATAATTTGCCTTCAAATTCATACCGTGATCGTGGCATGCATGGATTCGACACATATGACTGGGATTTCTACAAAAAAGATTGTGGGCAGAAAATGGGTGATCACTGTACATTTCTCTTCTGTTTCCTATTTATATTTCTATTTACTTCCTCAATTTAGCATTATGGACAGGGAAAGACCTATTCTAAGATCTGCAAAAATATATTTTGCCTTCAAATTCATACGGTGATCGTAGCATTTATGGACTCGACTCATATGACTGGGATTTCCATGAAAAAGATTGTGGGCAGAAAATGGGTGATCACTGTATATTTCTCTTCTGTTTTTTCCATTTATATTTATATTTTACTTCCTTCATTTAGCATTATGGACAGGGAAAGAGCTAATCTAATATCTGCAAAAAAAATGTTGTCTTAAACTTCATACCGTGATCGTAGCATGCATGGACTCGATTCATATGACTGGGATTTAAATGCAAAAGATTGTGGGCAGAAAATGGGTGATCAATGTACATTTCTCTTCTGTTTCCTATTTATATTTCTATTTTACTTCCTTAATTTAGCATTATGGACAGGGAAAGACCTAATCTAAAATCTGCAAAAAAATATTTTGCCTTCAAATTCATACCGTGAACGTAGCATGCATGGACTCGACATATGACTGGGATTTCCATGAAAAAGTTTGTGGGCAGAAAATGGGTGATCTCTGTACATTTCTCTTCTGTTTCCTATTTATATTTATATTTTATTTCCTTAATTTAGCATTATGGACAGGGAAAGACCTAATCAAAGATCTGCAAAAAATAATTTGCCTTCAAATTCATACCGTGATCGTGGCATGCATGGATTCGACATATATGACTGGGATTTCTATGAAAAAGATTGTGGGCAGAAAATGGGTGATCACTGTACATTTCTCTTCTGTTTCCTATTTATATTTCTATTTTACTTCCTCAATTTAGCATTATGGACAGGGAAAGACCTATTCTAAGATCTGCAAAAATATATTTTGCCTTCAAATTCATACGGTGATCGTAGCATGTATGGACTCGACTCATATGACTGGGATTTCCTTGAAAAGGATTGTGGGCAGAAAATGGGTGATCACTGTATATTTCTCTTCTGTTTTTTCCATTTATATTTATATTTTACTTCCTTCATTTAGCATTATGGACAGGGAAAGAGCTAATCTAAGATCTGCAAAAAAAATGTTGCCTTAAACTTCATACCGTGATTGTAGCATGCATGTACTCGACTCACATGACTGGGATTTCCATGAAAAAGATTTTAGGTAGAAAATGGGTGATCACTGTACATTTCTATTCTGTTTCCAATTTATATTTATATTTTTCTTCTTTAATTTAGCATTATGGACAGGGAAAGACCTAATCTAAGATCTGCAAAAAAATATTTTGCCTTCAAATTCATAGCGTGAACGTAGCATGCATGGACTCGACACATATGACTGGGCTTTCTATGAAAAAAATTGTGGACAGAAAATAGGTGATCACTGTACATTTCCCTTCTGTTTCCTATTTATATTTATATTTTACTTCCTTGATTTAGCATTATGGACAGTGAAAGACCTAATCTAAGATCTGCAAAAAAATATTTTGCATTCAAATTCATACCGTGAACGTAGCATGCATGGACTCGACTTATATGACTGGGATTTAAATGAAAAAGATTGTGGGCAGTAAATGGGTGATCACTGTAAATTTCTCTTCTGTTTCCTATATATATTTCTATTTTATTTCCTCAATTTAGCATTATGGACAGGGAAAGACCTAATCTAAAATCTGCAAAAAAATATTTTGCCTTCAAATTCATACCGTGATCGTAGCATGCATGGACTCGACTCATATGACTGGGATTTAAATGCAAAAGATTGTGGGCAGAAAATGGGTGATCACTGTACATTTCTCTTCTGTTTCCTATTTATATTTCTATTTTACTTCCTTAATTTAGCATTATGGACAGGGAAAGACCTAATCTAAAATCTGCAAAAAAATATTTTGCCTTCAAATTCATACCGTGATCGTAGCATGCATGGACTCGACATATGACTGGGATTTCCATGAAAAAGTTTGTGGGCAGAAAATGGGTGATCTCTGTACATTTCTCTTCTGTTTCCTATTTATATTTATATTTTATTTCCTTAATTTAGCATTATGGACAGAGAAAGACCTAATCAAAGATCTGCAAAAAATAATTTGCCTTCAAATTCATACCGTGATCGTGGCATGCATGGATTCGACACATATGACTGGGATTTCTACAAAAAAGATTGTGGGCAGAAAATGGGTGATCACTGTACATTTCTCTTCTGTTTCCTATTTATATTTCTATTTACTTCCTCAATTTAGCATTATGGACAGGGAAAGACCTATTCTAAGATCTGCAAAAATATATTTTGCCTTCAAATTCATACGGTGATCGTAGCATTTATGGACTCGACTCATATGACTGGGATTTCCATGAAAAAGATTGTGGGCAGAAAATGGGTGATCACTGTATATTTCTCTTCTGTTTTTTCCATTTATATTTATATTTTACTTCCTTCATTTAGCATTATGGACAGGGAAAGAGCTAATCTAATATCTGCAAAAAAAATGTTGTCTTAAACTTCATACCGTGATCGTAGCATGCATGTACTCGACTCACATGACTGGGATTTCCATGAAAAAGATTTTAGGTAGAAAATGGGTGATCACTGTACATTTCTATTCTGTTTCCTATTTATATTTATATTTTTCTTCTTTAACTTAGCATTATGGACAGGGAAAGACCTAATCTAAGATCTGCAAAAAAATATTTTGCCTTCAAATTCATAGCGTGAACGTAGCATGCATGGACTCGACACATATGACTGGGCTTTCTATGAAAAAGATTGTGGACAGAAAATGGTTGATCACTGTACATTTCTCTTCTGTTTCCTTTTTATATTTATATTTTACTTCCTTAATTTAGCATTATAGACAGGGAAAGACCTAAACTAAGGTCTGCAAAAAAATATTTTACCTTCAAATTCATACCGTGATCGTAGCATGCATTGACTCAACACATATGACTGGGATTACCATGAAAAAGAGAGTGGGCCCAAAATGGGTGATCACTGAATATTTCTCTTCTGTTTCCTATTTATATTTATATTTTACTTCCTTAATTTAGCATTATGGAGAGAAAAGAATTAATATAAATCTGCAAAAAAATATTTTGCCTTCAAATATATACCGTGATCGGAGCATGCATGGACTTAACTAATATGACAGGGATTTCTATCAAAAAGATTGTGGGCAGAAAATGGGTGATCACTGTACATTTCGCTTCTGTTTCCTATTTATATTTATATTTTACTTCCTTAATTTAGCATTATGGACAGGGAAAGACCTAATCTAAAATCTGCAAAAAAATATTTTGCCTTCAAATTCATACCGTGATCGTAGCATGCATGGACTCGACTCATATGACTGGGATTTCCATGAAAAAGATTGTGGGCAGAAAATGGGTGATCACTGAACATTTCTCTACTGTTTCCTATTTATATTTATATTTTACTTCCTTAATTTAGCATTATGGACAGGGAAAGACCTAATCAAAGATCTGCAAAAAATAATTTGCCTTCAAATTCATACCGTGATCGTGGCATGCATGGATTCGACACATATGACTGGGATTTCTATGAAAAAGATTGTGGGCAGAAAATGGGTGATCACTGTACATTTCTCTTCTGTTTCCTATTTATATTTATATTTTATTTCCTTCATTTAGCATTATGGACAGGGAAAGACCTAAACTAAGTTCTGCAAAAAAAATGTTGCTTAAACTTCATACCGTGATCGTAGCATGCATGTTCTCGACTCACATGACTGGGATTTCCATGAAAAAGATTTTAGGTAGAAAATGGGTGATCACTGTACATTTCTATTCTGTTTCCTATTTATATTTATATTTTTCTTCTTTAATTTAGCATTATGGACAGGGAAAGACCTAATCTAAGATCTGCAAAAAAATACTTTGCCTTCAAATTCATACCGTGATCGTAGCATACATGGACTCGAGTCATATGACTGGGATTTCCATGAAAAAGATTGTGGGCACAAAATGGGTGATCACTGTACATTTCTCTTCTGTTTCCCATTACTATTTCTATTTTACTTCCACAATGTAGCATTATGGACAGGGAATGACCTAATCTAAGATCTGCAAAAAAATATTTTGCCTTCAAATTTATACCGTGATCGTAGCATGCATGGACTCGACTCATATGACTGGGATTTCTATGAAAAAGTTTGTGGGCGGAAACTGGGTGATCACTGTACATTTCTCTTCTGTTTCCTCTTTATATTTATATTTTACTTCCTTAATTTAGCATTATAGACAGGGAAAGACCTAAACTAAGGTCTGCAAAAAAATATTTTACCTTCAAATTTATACCGTGATCGTAGCATGCATTGACTCAACACATATGCCTGGGATTTCAATGAAAAAGATTGTGGGTAGAAAATGGGTGATCACTGTACATTTCCCTTCTGTTTCCTATTTATATTTATATTTTACTTCCTTGATTTAGCATTATGGACAGTGAAAGACCTAAACTAAGGTCTGCAAAAAAATATTTTGCCTTCAAATTCATACCGTGATCGTAGCAGGCATGGACTCGACTTATATGACTGTGATTTAAATGAAAAAGATTGTGGGCAGAAAATGGGTGATCACTGTACATTTCTCTTCTGTTTGCTATTTATATTTATATTTTACTTCTTTAATTTACCATTATGGCCAGGGAAAGACCTAATCTAAGATCTGCAAAAAAATATTTTGCCTTCAAATTCATACTGTGATCGTGGCATGCATGGACTCGACACATATGACTGGGATTTCAATGAAAAAGATTGTGGGTAGAAAATGGGTGATCACTGTACATTTCTCTTCTGTTTCCTATTTATATTTATATTTTACTTCCTTAATTTAGCATTATGGACAGGGAAAGACCTAATCTAAGATCTGCAAAAAAATATTTTGCCTTCAAATTCATACCGTGATCGTAGCATGCATGGACTCGACTCATATGACTGGGATTTCTATGAAAAATATTGTGGGTAGAAAATGGGTGATCACTGTACATTTCTCTTCTGTTTCTATTTATATTTCTATTTTACTTCCTTAATTTAGCATTATGGACAGGGAAAGACCTAAACTAAGGTCTCCAAATAAATATATTGCCTTCAAATTCATACCGTGATCGTAGGATGCATGGACTCGACTCATATGAATGGGATTTCCATGAAAAAGATTGTGGGCAGAAAATGGGTGATCACTGTACATTTCTCTTCTGTTTCCTATTTATATTTAGATTTTACTTCCTCAATTTAGCATTATGGACAGGGAAAGACCTAAACTAAAGTCTGCAAATAAATATTTTGCCCTCAAATTGATACCGTGATCGTAGCATGCATGGACTCAACTCATATGACTGGGATTTCCATGAAAGAGATTGAGGGCAGAAAATGGGTGATCACTGTACATTTCTCTTCTGTTTCCTATTTATATTTATATTTTACTTTCTTAATTTAGCATTATGGACAGGGAAAGACCTAAACCAAGGTCTGCAAAAAAATATTTTGCCTTCAAATTCATACCGTGATCGTAGCATGCATGGACGCGAATCATATGATTGGGATTTCCATGAAAAAGATTGTGGGCAGAAAATGGTTGATCACTGTACATTTCTATTCTGTTTCCTATTTATATTTATATTTTTCTTCTTTAATTTAGCATTATGGACAGGGAAAGACCTAATCTAAGATCTGCAAAAAAATATTTTGCCTTGAAACTCATAGCGTGAACGTAGCATGCATGGACTCGACACATATGACTGGGATTTCTATGAAAAAGATTGTGGACAGAAAATGGGTGATAACTGTACATTTCTCTTCTGTTTCCTATTTATATTTATATTTTACTTTCTTAATTTAGCATTATGGACAGGGAAAGACCTAAACTAAGTTCTGCAAAAAAATATTTTGCCTTCAAATTCATACCGTGATCGTAGCATGATGGACTCGAATCATATGATTGGGATTTCCATGAAAAATATTGTGGGCAGAAAATGGGTGATCACTGTACATTTGTCTTCTGTTTCCTATTTATATTTAGATTTTACTTCCTCAATTTAGCATTATGGACAGGGAAAGACCTAATCTAAGATCTGCAAAAAATATTTTGCCTTCAAATTCATACCGTGATCGTAGCATGCATGGACTCGTCTCATATGACTGGGATTTCCATGAAAAAGATTGTGGGCACAAAATGCGTGATCACTGTACATTTCTCTTCTGTTTCCCATTACTATTTCTATTTTACTTCCTGAATTTAGCATTATGGACAGGGAAAGACCTAATCTTAGATCTGCAAAAAAATATTTTGCCTTCAAATTCATACCGTGATCGTAGCATGCATGGACTCGACTCATATGACTGGGATTTCCATGAAAAAGATTGTGGGCACAAAATGGGTGATCACTGTACATTTCTCTTCTGTTTCCCATTACTATTTCTATTTTACTTCCTGAATTTAGCATTCTGGACAGGGAAAGACCTGATCTAAGATCTGCAAAAAAATATTTTGACTTCAAATTCATACCGTGATCGTAGCATGCATGGACTCGACTGATATGAGTGGGATTTCCATGAAAAAGATTGTGGGCACAAAATGGGTGATCACTGTACATTTCTCTTCTGTTTCCCATTACTATTTCTATTTTCCTTCCTCAATTTAGCAATATGGACAGGGAACGACCTAATCTAATATCTGCAAAAAAAAATTTTTCCCTTCAAATTCATACCGTGATCGTAGCATGCATGGACTCGCCTCATATGACTGGGATTTCCATGAAAAAGATTGTGGGCACAAAATGGGTGATCACTGTACATTTCTCTTCTGTTTCCCATTACTATTTCTATTTTACTTCCTTAATTTAGCATTATAGACAGGGAAAGACCTAAACTAAGGTCTGCAAAAAAATATTTTACCTTCAAATTCATACCGTGATCGTAGCATGCATTGACTCAACACATATGACTGGGATTTCAATGAAAACGATTGTGGGCACAAAATGGGTGATCACTGTACATTTCTGTTCTGTTTCCCATTACTATTTCTATTTTACTTCCTCAATTCAGCATTATGGACAGGGAAAGACCTAATCTAAGATCTGCAAAAAAATATTATGCCTTCAAATTCATACCGTGATCGTAGCATGCCTGGACTCGACTCATATGACTCGGATTTCCATGAAAAAGATTGTGGGCACAAAATGCGTGATCACTGTACATTTCTCTTCTGTTTCCCATTACTATTTCTATTTTACTTCCTCAATTTAGCATTATGTACAGGGAAAGACCTAATCTAAGATCTGCAAAAAAATATTTTGCCTTCAAATTCATACCGTGATCGTAGCATGCCTGGACTCGACTCATATGACTGGGATTTCCATGAAAACGATTGTGGGCACAAAATGGGTGATCACTGTACATTTCTCTTCTGTTTCCCATGACTATTTCTGTTTTACTTCCTCAATTTAGCATTATGGACAGGGAAAGACCTAATCTGAGATCTGCAAAAAAATATTTTGCCTTCAAATTCATACCGTGATCGTAGCATGCATGGACTCGACTCATATAACTGGGATTTCCATGAAAAAGATTGTGGGCACAAAATGGGTGATCACTGTACATTTCTGTTCTGTTTCCCATTACTATTTCTATTTTACTTCCTCATTTTAGCATTATGGACAGGGAAAGACCTAATCTAAGATCTGCAAAAAAATATTTTGCCTTCAAATTCATACGGTGATCGTAGCATGCATGGACTCGACTCATATGACTGGGATTTCCATGAAAAAGATTGTGGGCACAAAATGGGTGATCACTGTACATTTCTGTTCTGTTTCCCATTACTATTTCTATTTTACTTCCTCAATTTAGCATTATGGAAAGGGAAAGACCTAATCTAAGATGTGCAAAAAAATATTTTGCCTTCAAAATCATACCGTGATAGTAGCATGCATGGACTCGACTCATATGACTGGGATTTCCATGAAAAAGATTGTGGGCACAAAATGCGTGATCACTGTACATTTCTCTTCTGTTTCCCATTACTATTTCTATTTTACTTCCTCAATTTAGCATTATGGACAGGGAAAGACCTAATCTAAGATCAGCAAAAAAATATTTTGCCTTCAAATACATACCGTGATTGTAGCATGCATGGACTCGACTCATATGACTGGGATTTCCATGAAAAAGATTGTGGGCACAAAATGCGTGATCACTGTACATTTCTCTTCTGTTTCCCATTACTATTTCTATTTTACTTCCTCAATTTAGAATTATGGACAGGGAAAGACATAATCTAAGATCTGCAAAAAAATATTTTGCCTTCAAATTCATACCGTGATCGTAGCATGCATGGACTCGTCTCTTATAACTGGGATTTCCATGAAAAAGATTGTGGGCAGAAAATGTGTGATCACTGTACATTTCTCTTCTGTTTCCCATTAATATTTCTATTTTACTTCCTCAATTTAGCATTATGGACAGGGAAAGACCTAATCTAAGATCTGCAAAAAAATATTTTGCCTTCAAATTCATACCGTGATCGTAGCATGCATGGACTCGTCTCATATGACTGGGATTTCAATGAAAAAGATTGTGGGCAGAAAATGTGTGATCACTGTACATTTCTCTTCTGTTTCCCATTACTATTTCTATATTACATCCTCAATTTAGCATTATGGACAAGGAAAGACCTAATCTAAGATCTGCAAAAAAATATTTTGCCTTCAAATTCATACCGTGATCGTAGCATGCATGGACTCGTCTCATATGACTGGGATTTCCATGAAAAAGATTGTGGGCAGAAAATGTGTGATCACTGTACATTTCTCTTCTGTTTCCCATTACTATTTCTATATTACTTCCTGAATTTAGCATTATGGACAGGGAAAGACCTAATCTAAGATCTGCAAAAATATATTTTGCCTTCAAATTCATACCGTGAACGTAGCATGCCTGGACTTGACTGATATGACTGGGATTTCCATGAAAAAGATTGTGGGCACAAAATGCGTGATCACTGTACATTTCTCCTCTGTTTCCCATTACTATTTCTATTTTACTTCCTAAATTTAGCATTATGGACAGGGAAAGACCTAATCTAAGATCAGCAAAAAAACATTTTGCCTTCAAATACATACCGTGATCGTAGCATGCCTGGACTCGACTCATATGACTGGGATTTCCATGAAAAAGATTGTGGGCACAAAATGGGTGATCACTGTACATTACTCTTCTGTTTCCCATTACTATTTCTATTTTACTTCCTCAATTTAGCATTATGGACAGGGAAAGACCTAATCTGAGATCTGCAAAAAAATATTTTGCCTTCAAATTCATACCGTGAATGTAGCATGCATGGACTCGACTCATATGACTGGGATTTCCATGAAAAAGATTGTGGGCACAAAATGCGTGATCACTGTACATTTCTCTTCTGTTTCCCATTACTATTTCTATTTTACTTCCTCAATTTAGCATTATGGACAGGGAAAGACCTAATCTAAGATCTGCAAAAAAATATTTTGCCTTCAAATTCATACCGTGAACGTAGCATGCCTGGACTCGTCTCTTATAACTGGGATTTCCATGAAAAAGATTGTGGGCAGAAAATGTGTGACCACTGTACATTTCTCTTCTGTTCCCCATTAATATTTCTATTTTACTTCCTTAATTTAGCATTATGGACAGGGAAAGACCTAATCTAAGATCTGCAAAAATATATTTTGCCTTCAAATTCATACCGTGAACGTAGCATGCCTGGACTCGACTCATATGACTGGGATTTCCATGAAAAAGATTGTGGGCACAGAATGCATGATCACTGTACATTTCTCTTCTGTTTCCCATTACATTTTCTATTTTACTTCCTGAATTTAGCATTATGGACAGGGAAAGACCTAATCTAAGATCTGCAAAAAAATATTTTGCCTTCAAATTCATACCGTGATCGTAGCATGCATGGACTCGTCTCTTATAACTGGGATTTCCATGAAAAAGATTGTGGGCAGAAAATGTGTGATCACTGTACATTTCTCTTCTGTTTCCCATTACTATTTCAATTTTACTTCCTCAATTTAGCATTATGGACAGGGAAAGACCTAATCTAAGATCTGCAAAAAAATATTTTGCCTTCAAATTCATACCGTGATCGTAGCATGCCTGGACTCGACTCATATGACTGGGATTTCCATGAAAAAGATTGTGGGCAGAAAATGCGTGATCACTGTACATTTCTCTTCTGTTTCCCATTACTATTTCTATTTTACTTCCTAAATTTAGCATTATGGACAGGGAAAGACCTAATCTAAGACCTGCAAAAAAATATTTTGCCTTCAAATTCATACGGTGATCGTAGCATGCATGGACTCGACTCATATGACTGGGATTTCCATGAAAAAGATTGTGGGCACAAAATGCGTGATCACTGTACATTTCTCTTCTGTTTCCCATTACTATTTCTATTTTACTTCCTCAATTTAGCATTATGGACAGGGAAAGACCTAATCTAAGATCAGCAAAAAAATATTTTGCCTTCAAATTCATACCGTGATCGTAGCATGCATGGACTCGACTCATATGACTGGGATTTCCATGAAAAAGATTGTGGGCACAAAATGCGTGATCACTGTACATTTCTCTTCTGTTTCCCATTACTATTTCTATTTTACTTCCTCAATTTAGAATTATGGACAGGGAAAGACATAATCTAAGATCTGCAAAAAAATATTTTGCCTTCAAATTCATACCGTGATCGTAGCATGCATGGACTCGTCTCTTATAACTGGGATTTCCATGAAAAAGATTGTGGGCAGAAAATGTGTGATCACTGTACATTTCTCTTCTGTTTCCCATTAATATTTCTATTTTACTTCCTCAATTTAGCATTATGGACAGGGAAAGACCTAATCTAAGATCTGCAAAAAAATATTTTGCCTTCAAATTCATACCGTGATCGTAGCATGCATGGACTCGTCTCATATGACTGGGATTTCAATGAAAAAGATTGTGGGCAGAAAATGTGTGATCACTGTACATTTCTCTTCTGTTTCCCATTACTATTTCTATATTACATCCTCAATTTAGCATTATGGACAAGGAAAGACCTAATCTAAGATCTGCAAAAAAATATTTTGCCTTCAAATTCATACCGTGATCGTAGCATGCATGGACTCGTCTCATATGACTGGGATTTCCATGAAAAAGATTGTGGGCAGAAAATGTGTGATCACTGTACATTTCTCTTCTGTTTCCCATTACTATTTCTATATTACTTCCTGAATTTAGCATTATGGACAGGGAAAGACCTAATCTAAGATCTGCAAAAATATATTTTGCCTTCAAATTCATACCGTGAACGTAGCATGCCTGGACTTGACTGATATGACTGGGATTTCCATGAAAAAGATTGTGGGCACAAAATGCGTGATCACTGTACATTTCTCCTCTGTTTCCCATTACTATTTCTATTTTACTTCCTAAATTTAGCATTATGGACAGGGAAAGACCTAATCTAAGATCAGCAAAAAAACATTTTGCCTTCAAATACATACCGTGATCGTAGCATGCATGGACTCGACTCATATGACTGGGATTTCCATGAAAAAGATTGTGGGCACAAAATGCGTGATCACTGTACATTTCTCTTCTGTTTCCCATTACTATTTCTATTTTACTTCCTCAATTTAGCATTATGGACAGGGAAACACCTAATCTAAGACCTGCAAAAAAATATTTTGCCTTCAAATTCATACCGTGAATGTAGCATGCCTGGACTCGACTCATATGACTGGGATTTCCATGAAAAAGATTGTGGGCACAAAATGCGTGATCACTGTACATTTCTCCTCTGTTTCCCATTACTATTTCTAATTTACTTCCTCAATTTAGCATTATGGACAGGGAAAGACCTAATCTAAGATCTGCAAAAATATATTTTGCCTTCAAATTCATACCGTGAACGTAGCATGCCTGGACTCGTCTCTTATAACTGGGATTTCCATGAAAAAGATTGTGGGCAGAAAATGTGTGACCACTGTACATTTCTCTTCTGTTCCCCATTAATATTTCTATTTTACTTCCTCAATTTAGCATTATGGACAGGGAAAGACCTAATCTAAGATCTGCAAAAATATATTTTGCCTTCAAATTCATACCGTGAACGTAGCATGCCTGGACTCGACTCATATGACTGGGATTTCCATGAAAAAGATTGTGGGCACAGAATGCATGATCACTGTACATTTCTCTTCTGTTTCCCATTACATTTTCTATTTTACTTCCTGAATTTAGCATTATGGACAGGGAAAGACCTAATCTAAGATCTGCAAAAAAATATTTTGCCTTCAAATTCATACCGTGATCGTAGCATGCATGGACTCGTCTCTTATAACTGGGATTTCCATGAAAAAGATTGTGGGCAGAAAATGTGTGATCACTGTACATTTCTCTTCTGTTTCCCATTACTATTTCAATTTTACTTCCTCAATTTAGCATTATGGACAGGGAAAGACCTAATCTAAGATCTGCAAAAAAATATTTTGCCTTCAAATTCATACCGTGATCGTAGCATGCCTGGACTCGACTCATATGACTGGGATTTCCATGAAAAAGATTGTGGGCAGAAAATGCGTGATCACTGTACATTTCTCTTCTGTTTCCCATTACTATTTCTATTTTACTTCCTAAATTTAGCATTATGGACAGGGAAAGACCTAATCTAAGACCTGCAAAAAAATATTTTGCCTTCAAATTCATACGGTGATCGTAGCATGCATGGACTCGACTCATATGACTGGGATTTCCATGAAAAAGATTGTGGGCACAAAATGCGTGATCACTGTACATTTCTCTTCTGTTTCCCATTACTATTTCTATTTTACTTCCTCAATTTAGCATTATGGACAGGGAAAGACCTAATCTAAGATCAGCAAAAAAATATTTTGCCTTCAAATTCATACCGTGATCGTAGCATGCATGGACTCGACTCATATGACTGGGATTTCCATGAAAAAGATTGTGGGCACAAAATGCGTGATCACTGTACATTTCTCTTCTGTTTCCCATTACTATTTCTATTTTACTTCCTCAATTTAGCATTATGGACAGGGAAAGACCTAATCTAAGACCTGCAAAAAAATATTTTGCCTTCAAATTCATACCGTGATCGTAGCATGCATGGACTCGACTCATATGACTGGGATTTCCATGAAAAAGATTGTGGGCACAAAATGGGTGATCACTGTACATTTCTCTTCTGTTTCCCATTACTATTTCTATTTTACTTCCTGAATTTAGAATTATGGACAGGGAAAGACATAATCTAAGATCTGCAAAAAAATATTTTGCCTTCAAATTCATACCGTGATCGTAGCATGCATGGACTCGTCTCTTATAACTGGGATTTCCATGAAAAAGATTGTGGGCAGAAAATGTGTGATCACTGTACATTTCTCTTCTGTTTCCCATTAATATTTCTATTTTACTTCTTCAATTTAGCATTATGGACAGGGAAAGACCTAATCTAAGATCTGCAAAAAAATATTTTGCCTTCAAATTCATACCGTGATCGTAGCATGCATGGACTCGTCTCATATGACTGGGATTTCAATGAAAAAGATTGTGGGCAGAAAATGTGTGATCACTGTACATTTCTCTTCTGTTTCCCATTACTATTTCTATATTACATCCTCAATTTAGCATTATGGACAGGAAAAGACCTAATCTAAGTTCTGCAAAAAAATATTTTGCCTTCAAATACATACCGTGATCGTAGCAGGTATGGACATGACTCATATGACTGGGATTTCCATGAAAAAGATTGTGGGCACAAAATGCGTGATCACTGTACATTTCTCTTCTGTTTCCCATTACTATTTCTATTTTACTTCCCCAATTTAGCATTATGGACAGGGAAAGACCTAATCTAAGATCTGCAAAAATATATTTTGCCTTCAAATTCATACCGTGAACGTAGCATGCCTGGACTCGACTGATATGACTGGGATTTCCATGAAAAAGATTGTGGGCACAAAATGCGTGAGCACTGTACATTTCTCCTCTGTTTCCCATTACTATTTCTATTTTACTTTCTCAATTTAGCATTATGGACAGGGAAAGACCTAATCTAAGACCTGCAAAAAATATTTTGCCTTCAAATTCATACCGTGATCGTAGCATGCATGGACTCGACTCATATGACTGGGATTTCCATGAAAAAGATTGTGGGCACAAAATGCATGATCACTGTACATTTCTCTTCTGTTTCCCATTACTATTTCTATTTTACTTCCTCAATTTAGCATTATGGACAGGGAAAGACCTAATCTAAGATCTGCAAAAAAATATTTTGCCTTCAAATTCATACCGTGATCGTAGCATGCCTGGACTCGACTCATATGACTGGGATTTCCATGAAAAATATTGTGGGCACAAAATACATGATCACTGTACATTTCTCTTCTGTTTCCCATTACTATTTCTATTTTACTTCCTCAATTTAGCATTATGGACAGGGAAAGACCTAATCTAAGATCTGCAAAAAAATATTTTGCCTTCAAATTCATACCGTGATCGTAGCATGCCTGGACTCGACTCATATGACTGGGATTTCCATGAAAATGATTGTGGGCACAAAATGCATGATCACTGTACATTTCTCTTCTGTTTCCCATTACTATTTCTATTTTACTTCCTCAATTTAGCATTATGGACAGGGAAAGACCTAATCTAAGATCTGCAAAAAAATATTTTCCCTTCAAATTCATACCGTGAACGTAGCATGACTGGACTCGACTCATATGACTGGGATATCCATGAAAAAGATTGTGAGCACAAAATGCGTGATCACTGTACATTTCTCTTCTGTTTCCCATTACTATTTCTATTTTACTTCCTCAATTTAGCATTATGGACAGGGAAAGACCTAATCTAAGATCTGCAAAAAAATATTTTGCCTTCAAATTCATACCGTGATCGTAGCATGCCTGGACTCGACTCATATGACTGGGATTTCCATGAAAAAGATTGTGGGCACAAAATGAGTGATCACTGTACATTTCTCTTCTGTTTCCCATTACTTTTTCTATTTTACTTCCTGAATTTAGCATTATGGACAGGGAAAGACCTAATCTAAGATCTGCAAAAAAATATTTTGCCTTCAAATTCATACCGTGATCGTAGCATGCATGGACTCGTCTCTTATAACTGGGATTTCTATGAAAAAGATTGTTGGCAGAAAATGTGTGATCACTGTACATTTCTCTTCTGTTTCCCATTAATATTTCTATTTTACTTCCTCAATTTAGCATTATGGACAGGGAAAGACCTAATCTAAGATCAGCAAAAAAATATTTTGCCTTCAAATACATACCGTGATCGTAGCATGCATGGACTCGACTCATATGACTGGGATTTCCATGAAAAAGATTGTGGGCACAAAATGCGTGATCACTGTACATTTCTCTTCTGTTTCCCATTACTATTTCTATTTTACTTCCTCAATTTAGCATTATGGACAGGGAAACACCTAATCTAAGACCTGCAAAAAAATATTTTGCCTTCAAATTCATACCGTGAATGTAGCATGCCTGGACTCGACTCATATGACTGGGATTTCCATGAAAAAGATTGTGTGCACAAAATGCGTGATCACTGTATATTTCTCTTCTGTTTCCCATTACTATTTCTATATTACTTCCTGAATTTAGCATTATGGACAGGGAAAGACCTAATCTAAGACCTGCAAAAAATATTTTGCCTTCAAATTCATACCGTGATCGTAGCATTCATGGACTCGACTCATATGACTGGGATTTCGATGAAAAAGATTGTGGGCACAAAATGCGTGATCACTGTACATTTTTCTTCTGTTTCCCATTACTATTTCTATTTTACTTCCTCAATTTAGCATTGTGGACAGGGAAAGACCTAATCTAAGACCTGCAAAAAAATATTTTGCCTTCAAATTCATACCGTGATCGTAGCATGCATGGACTCGACTCATATGACTGGGATTTCCATGAAAAAGATTGTGGGCACAAAATGGGTGATCACTGTACATTTCTCTTCTGTTTCCCATTACTATTTCTATTTTACTTCCTGAATTTAGAATTATGGACAGGGAAAGACATAATCTAAGATCTGCAAAAAAATATTTTGCCTTCAAATTCATACCGTGATCGTAGCATGCATGGACTCGTCTCATATGACTGGGATTTCAATGAAAAAGATTGTGGGCAGAAAATGTGTGATCACTGTACATTTCTCTTCTGTTTCCCATTACTATTTCTATTTTACTTCCTCAATTTAGCATTATGGACAGGGAAAGACCTAATCTAAGATCTGCAAAAATATATTTTGCCTTCAAATTCATACCGTGAACGTAGCATGCCTGGACTCGACTCATATGACTGGGATTTCCATGAAAAAGATTGTGGGCACAGAATGCATGATCACTGTACATTTCTCTTCTGTTTCCCATTACATTTTCTATTTTACTTCCTGAATTTAGCATTATGGACAGGGAAAGACCTAATCTAAGATCTGCAAAAAAATATTTTGCCTTCAAATTCATACCGTGATCGTAGCATGCATGGACTCGTCTCTTATAACTGGGATTTCCATGAAAAAGATTGTGTGCAGAAAATGTGTGATCACTGTACATTTCTCTTCTGTTTCCCATTACTATTTCTATATTACTTCCTCAATTTAGCATTATGGACAGGGAAAGACCTAATCTAAGATCTGCAAAAATATATTTTGCCTTCAAATTCATACCGTGAACGTAGCATGCCTGGACTCGACTGATATGACTGGGATTTCCATGAAAAAGATTGTGGGCACAAAATGCATGATCACTGTACATTTCTCTTCTGTTTCCCATTACTATTTCTATTTTACTTCCTAAATTTAGCATTATGGACAGGGAAAGACCTAATCTAAGACCTGCAAAAAAATATTTTGCCTTCAAATTCATACGGTGATCGTAGCATGCATGGACTCGACTCATATGACTGGGATTTCCATGAAAAAGATTGTGGGCACAAAATGCGTGATCACTGTACATTTCTCTTCTGTTTCCCATTACTATTTCTATTTTACTTCCTCAATTTAGCATTATGGACAGGGAAAGACCTAATCTAAGATCAGCAAAAAAATATTTTGCCTTCAAATTCATACCGTGATCGTAGCATGCATGGACTCGACTCATATGACTGGGATTTCCATGAAAAAGATTGTGGGCACAAAATGCGTGATCACTGTACATTTCTCTTCTGTTTCCCATTACTATTTCTATTTTACTTCCTCAATTTAGCATTATGGACAGGGAAAGACCTAATCTAAGACCTGCAAAAAAATATTTTGCCTTCAAATTCATACCGTGATCGTAGCATGCATGGACTCGACTCATATGACTGGGATTTCCATGAAAAAGATTGTGGGCACAAAATGGGTGATCACTGTACATTTCTCTTCTGTTTCCCATTACTATTTCTATTTTACTTCCTGAATTTAGAATTATGGACAGGGAAAGACATAATCTAAGATCTGCAAAAAAATATTTTGCCTTCAAATTCATACCGTGATCGTAGCATGCATGGACTCGTCTCTTATAACTGGGATTTCCATGAAAAAGATTGTGGGCAGAAAATGTGTGATCACTGTACATTTCTCTTCTGTTTCCCATTAATATTTCTATTTTACTTCTTCAATTTAGCATTATGGACAGGGAAAGACCTAATCTAAGATCTGCAAAAAAATATTTTGCCTTCAAATTCATACCGTGATCGTAGCATGCATGGACTCGTCTCATATGACTGGGATTTCAATGAAAAAGATTGTGGGCAGAAAATGTGTGATCACTGTACATTTCTCTTCTGTTTCCCATTACTATTTCTATATTACATCCTCAATTTAGCATTATGGACAGGAAAAGACCTAATCTAAGTTCTGCAAAAAAATATTTTGCCTTCAAATACATACCGTGATCGTAGCAGGTATGGACATGACTCATATGACTGGGATTTCCATGAAAAAGATTGTGGGCACAAAATGCGTGATCACTGTACATTTCTCTTCTGTTTCCCATTACTATTTCTATTTTACTTCCCCAATTTAGCATTATGGACAGGGAAAGACCTAATCTAAGATCTGCAAAAATATATTTTGCCTTCAAATTCATACCGTGAACGTAGCATGCCTGGACTCGACTGATATGACTGGGATTTCCATGAAAAAGATTGTGGGCACAAAATGCGTGAGCACTGTACATTTCTCCTCTGTTTCCCATTACTATTTCTATTTTACTTTCTCAATTTAGCATTATGGACAGGGAAAGACCTAATCTAAGACCTGCAAAAAATATTTTGCCTTCAAATTCATACCGTGATCGTAGCATGCATGGACTCGACTCATATGACTGGGATTTCCATGAAAAAGATTGTGGGCACAAAATGCATGATCACTGTACATTTCTCTTCTGTTTCCCATTACTATTTCTATTTTACTTCCTCAATTTAGCATTATGGACAGGGAAAGACCTAATCTAAGATCTGCAAAAAAATATTTTGCCTTCAAATTCATACCGTGATCGTAGCATGCCTGGACTCGACTCATATGACTGGGATTTCCATGAAAAATATTGTGGGCACAAAATACATGATCACTGTACATTTCTCTTCTGTTTCCCATTACTATTTCTATTTTACTTCCTCAATTTAGCATTATGGACAGGGAAAGACCTAATCTAAGATCTGCAAAAAAATATTTTGCCTTCAAATTCATACCGTGATCGTAGCATGCCTGGACTCGACTCATATGACTGGGATTTCCATGAAAATGATTGTGGGCACAAAATGCATGATCACTGTACATTTCTCTTCTGTTTCCCATTACTATTTCTATTTTACTTCCTCAATTTAGCATTATGGACAGGGAAAGACCTAATCTAAGATCTGCAAAAAAATATTTTCCCTTCAAATTCATACCGTGAACGTAGCATGACTGGACTCGACTCATATGACTGGGATATCCATGAAAAAGATTGTGAGCACAAAATGCGTGATCACTGTACATTTCTCTTCTGTTTCCCATTACTATTTCTATTTTACTTCCTCAATTTAGCATTATGGACAGGGAAAGACCTAATCTAAGATCTGCAAAAAAATATTTTGCCTTCAAATTCATACCGTGATCGTAGCATGCCTGGACTCGACTCATATGACTGGGATTTCCATGAAAAAGATTGTGGGCACAAAATGAGTGATCACTGTACATTTCTCTTCTGTTTCCCATTACTTTTTCTATTTTACTTCCTGAATTTAGCATTATGGACAGGGAAAGACCTAATCTAAGATCTGCAAAAAAATATTTTGCCTTCAAATTCATACCGTGATCGTAGCATGCATGGACTCGTCTCTTATAACTGGGATTTCTATGAAAAAGATTGTTGGCAGAAAATGTGTGATCACTGTACATTTCTCTTCTGTTTCCCATTAATATTTCTATTTTACTTCCTCAATTTAGCATTATGGACAGGGAAAGACCTAATCTAAGATCAGCAAAAAAATATTTTGCCTTCAAATACATACCGTGATCGTAGCATGCATGGACTCGACTCATATGACTGGGATTTCCATGAAAAAGATTGTGGGCACAAAATGCGTGATCACTGTACATTTCTCTTCTGTTTCCCATTACTATTTCTATTTTACTTCCTCAATTTAGCATTATGGACAGGGAAACACCTAATCTAAGACCTGCAAAAAAATATTTTGCCTTCAAATTCATACCGTGAATGTAGCATGCCTGGACTCGACTCATATGACTGGGATTTCCATGAAAAAGATTGTGTGCACAAAATGCGTGATCACTGTATATTTCTCTTCTGTTTCCCATTACTATTTCTATATTACTTCCTGAATTTAGCATTATGGACAGGGAAAGACCTAATCTAAGACCTGCAAAAAATATTTTGCCTTCAAATTCATACCGTGATCGTAGCATTCATGGACTCGACTCATATGACTGGGATTTCGATGAAAAAGATTGTGGGCACAAAATGCGTGATCACTGTACATTTTTCTTCTGTTTCCCATTACTATTTCTATTTTACTTCCTCAATTTAGCATTGTGGACAGGGAAAGACCTAATCTAAGACCTGCAAAAAAATATTTTGCCTTCAAATTCATACCGTGATCGTAGCATGCATGGACTCGACTCATATGACTGGGATTTCCATGAAAAAGATTGTGGGCACAAAATGGGTGATCACTGTACATTTCTCTTCTGTTTCCCATTACTATTTCTATTTTACTTCCTGAATTTAGAATTATGGACAGGGAAAGACATAATCTAAGATCTGCAAAAAAATATTTTGCCTTCAAATTCATACCGTGATCGTAGCATGCATGGACTCGTCTCATATGACTGGGATTTCAATGAAAAAGATTGTGGGCAGAAAATGTGTGATCACTGTACATTTCTCTTCTGTTTCCCATTACTATTTCTATTTTACTTCCTCAATTTAGCATTATGGACAGGGAAAGACCTAATCTAAGATCTGCAAAAATATATTTTGCCTTCAAATTCATACCGTGAACGTAGCATGCCTGGACTCGACTCATATGACTGGGATTTCCATGAAAAAGATTGTGGGCACAGAATGCATGATCACTGTACATTTCTCTTCTGTTTCCCATTACATTTTCTATTTTACTTCCTGAATTTAGCATTATGGACAGGGAAAGACCTAATCTAAGATCTGCAAAAAAATATTTTGCCTTCAAATTCATACCGTGATCGTAGCATGCATGGACTCGTCTCTTATAACTGGGATTTCCATGAAAAAGATTGTGTGCAGAAAATGTGTGATCACTGTACATTTCTCTTCTGTTTCCCATTACTATTTCTATATTACTTCCTCAATTTAGCATTATGGACAGGGAAAGACCTAATCTAAGATCTGCAAAAATATATTTTGCCTTCAAATTCATACCGTGAACGTAGCATGCCTGGACTCGACTGATATGACTGGGATTTCCATGAAAAAGATTGTGGGCACAAAATGCGTGATCACTGTACATTTCTCCTCTGTTTCCCATTACTATTTCTATTTTACTTCCTCAATTTAGCATTATGGACAGGGAAAGACCTAATCTAAGATCAGCAAAAAAACATTTTGCCTTCAAATACATACCGTGATCGTAGCATGCATGGACTCGACTCATATGACTGGGATTTCCATGAAAAAGATTGTGGGCACAAAATGCGTGATCACTGTACATTTCTCTTCTGTTTCCCATTACTATTTCTATTTTACTTCCTCAATTTAGCATTATGGACAGGGAAACACCTAATCTAAGACCTGCAAAAAAATATTTTGCCTTCAAATTCATACCGTGAATGTAGCATGCCTGGACTCGACTCATATGACTGGGATTTCCATGAAAAAGATTGTGGGCACAAAATGCGTGATCACTGTATATTTCTCTTCTGTTTCCCATTACTATTTCTATATTACTTCCTGAATTTAGCATTATGGACAGGGAAAGACCTAATCTAAGACCTGCAAAAAATATTTTGCCTTCAAATTCATACCGTGATCGTAGCATTCATGGACTCGACTCATATGACTGGGATTTCGATGAAAAAGATTGTGGGCACAAAATGCGTGATCACTGTACATTTCTCTTCTGTTTCCCATTACTATTTCTATTTTACTTCCTCAATTTAGCATTGTGGACAGGGAAAGACCTAATCTAAGACCTGCAAAAAAATATTTTGCCTTCAAATTCATACCGTGATCGTAGCATGCATGGACTCGACTCATATGACTGGGATTTCCATGAAAAAGATTGTGGGCACAAAATGGGTGATCACTGTACATTTCTCTTCTGTTTCCCATTACTATTTCTATTTTACTTCCTGAATTTAGAATTATGGACAGGGAAAGACATAATCTAAGATCTGCAAAAAAATATTTTGCCTTCAAATTCATACCGTGATCGTAGCATGCATGGACTCGTCTCTTATAACTGGGATTTCCATGAAAAAGATTGTGGGCAGAAAATGTGTGATCACTGTACATTTCTCTTCTGTTTCCCATTAATATTTCTATTTTACTTCCTCAATTTAGCATTATGGACAGGGAAAGACCTAATCTAAGATCTGCAAAAAAATATTTTGCCTTCAAATTCATACCGTGATCGTAGCATGCATGGACTCGTCTCATATGACTGGGATTTCAATGAAAAAGATTGTGGGCAGAAAATGTGTGATCACTGTACATTTCTCTTCTGTTTCACATTACTATTTCTATATTACATCCTCAATTTAGCATTATGGACAAGGAAAGACCTAATCTAAGATCTGCAAAAAAATATTTTGCCTTCAAATTCATACCGTGATCGTAGCATGCATGGACTCGTCTCATATGACTGGGATTTCCATGAAAAAGATTGTGGGCAGAAAATGTGTGATCACTGTACATTTCTCTTCTGTTTCCCATTACTATTTCTATTTTACTTCCTCAATTTAGCATTATGGACAGGGAAAGACCTAATCTAAGATCTGCAAAAATATATTTTGCCTTCAAATTCATACCGTGAACGTAGCATGCCTGGACTCGACTGATATGACTGGGATTTCCATGAAAAAGATTGTGGGCACAAAATGCGTGATCACTGTACATTTCTCCTCTGTTTCCCATTACTATTTCTAATTTACTTCCTCAATTTAGCATTATGGACAGGGAAAGACCTAATCTAAGATCTGCAAAAATATATTTTGCCTTCAAATTCATACCGTGAACGTAGCATGCCTGGACTCGTCTCTTATAACTGGGATTTCCATGAAAAAGATTGTGGGCAGAAAATGTGTGACCACTGTACATTTCTCTTCTGTTCCCCATTAATATTTCTATTTTACTTCCTCAATTTAGCATTATGGACAGGGAAAGACCTAATCTAAGATCTGCAAAAATATATTTTGCCTTCAAATTCATACCGTGAACGTAGCATGCCTGGACTCGACTCATATGACTGGGATTTCCATGAAAAAGATTGTGGGCACAGAATGCATGATCACTGTACATTTCTCTTCTGTTTCCCATTACATTTTCTATTTTACTTCCTGAATTTAGCATTATGGACAGGGAAAGACCTAATCTAAGATCTGCAAAAAAATATTTTGCCTTCAAATTCATACCGTGATCGTAGCATGCATGGACTCGTCTCTTATAACTGGGATTTCCATGAAAAAGATTGTGGGCAGAAAATGTGTGATCACTGTACATTTCTCTTCTGTTTCCCATTACTATTTCTATTTTACTTCCTCAATTTAGCATTATGGACAGGGAAAGACCTAATCTAAGATCTGCAAAAAAATATTTTGCCTTCAAATTCATACCGTGATCGTAGCATGCCTGGACTCGACTCATATGACTGGGATTTCCATGAAAAAGATTGTGGGCAGAAAATGCGTGATCACTGTACATTTCTCTTCTGTTTCCCATTACTATTTCTATTTTACTTCCTAAATTTAGCATTATGGACAGGGAAAGACCTAATCTAAGACCTGCAAAAAAATATTTTGCCTTCAAATTCATACGGTGATCGTAGCATGCATGGACTCGACTCATATGACTGGGATTTCCATGAAAAAGATTGTGGGCACAAAATGCGTGATCACTGTACATATCTCTTCTGTTTCCCATTACTATTTCTATTTTACTTCCTCAATTTAGCATTATGGACAGGGAAAGACCTAATCTAAGATCAGCAAAAAAATATTTTGCCTTCAAATTCATACCGTGATCGTAGCATGCATGGACTCGACTGATATGACTGGGATTTCCATGAAAAAGATTGTGGGCACAAAATGCGTGATCACTGTACATTTCTCTTCTGTTTCCCATACTATTTCTATATTACTTCCTGAATTTAGCATTATGGACAGGGAAAGACCTAATCTAAGACCTGCAAAAAAATATTTTGCCTTCAAATTTATACCGTGATCGTAGCATGCATGGACTCGACTCATATGACTGGGATTTCCATGAAAAGATTGTGGGCACAAAATGAGTGATCACTGTACATTTCTCTTCTGTTTCCCATTACTTTTTCTATTTTACTTCCTGAATTTAGCATTATGGACAGGGAAAGACCTAATCTAAGATCTGCAAAAAAATATTTTGCCTTCAAATTCATACCGTGATCGTAGCATGCATGGACTCGTCTCTTATAACTGGGATTTCTATGAAAAAGATTGTTGGCAGAAAATGTGTGATCACTGTACATTTCTCTTCTGTTTGCCATTAATATTTCTATTTTACTTCCTCAATTTAGCATTATGGACAGGGAAAGACCTAATCTAAGATCAGCAAAAAAATATTTTGCCTTCAAATACATACCGTGATCGTAGCATGCATGGACTCGACTCATATGACTGGGATTTCCATGAAAAAGATTGTGGGCACAAAATGCGTGATCACTGTACATTTCTCTTCTGTTTCCCATTACTATTTCTATTTTACTTCCTCAATTTAGCATTATGGACAGGGAAACACCTAATCTAAGACCTGCAAAAAAATATTTTGCCTTCAAATTCATACCGTGAATGTAGCATGCCTGGACTCGACTCATATGACTGGGATTTCCATGAAAAAGATTGTGTGCACAAAATGCGTGATCACTGTATATTTCTCTTCTGTTTCCCATTACTATTTCTATATTACTTCCTGAATTTAGCATTATGGACAGGGAAAGACCTAATCTAAGACCTGCAAAAAATATTTTGCCTTCAAATTCATACCGTGATCGTAGCATTCATGGACTCGACTCATATGACTGGGATTTCGATGAAAAAGATTGTGGGCACAAAATGCGTGATCACTGTACATTTTTCTTCTGTTTCCCATTACTATTTCTATTTTACTTCCTCAATTTAGCATTGTGGACAGGGAAAGACCTAATCTAAGACCTGCAAAAAAATATTTTGCCTTCAAATTCATACCGTGATCGTAGCATGCATGGACTCGACTCATATGACTGGGATTTCCATGAAAAAGATTGTGGGCACAAAATGGGTGATCACTGTACATTTCTCTTCTGTTTCCCATTACTATTTCTATTTTACTTCCTGAATTTAGAATTATGGACAGGGAAAGACATAATCTAAGATCTGCAAAAAAATATTTTGCCTTCAAATTCATACCGTGATCGTAGCATGCATGGACTCGTCTCTTATAACTGGGATTTCCATGAAAAAGATTGTGGGCAGAAAATGTGTGATCACTGTACATTTCTCTTCTGTTTCCCATTAATATTTCTATTTTACTTCCTGAATTTAGCATTATGGACAGGGAAAGACCTAATCTAAGATCTGCAAAAAAATATTTTGCCTTCAAATTCATACCGTGATCGTAGCATGCATGGACTCGTCTCATATGACTGGGATTTCAATGAAAAAGATTGTGGGCAGAAAATGTGTGATCACTGTACATTTCTCTTCTGTTTCCCATTACTATTTCTATTTTACTTCCTCAATTTAGCATTATGGACAGGGAAAGACCTAATCTAAGATCTGCAAAAATATATTTTGCCTTCAAATTCATACCGTGAACGTAGCATGCCTGGACTCGACTCATATGACTGGGATTTCCATGAAAAAGATTGTGGGCACAGAATGCATGATCACTGTACATTTCTCTTCTGTTTCCCATTACATTTTCTATTTTACTTCCTGAATTTAGCATTATGGACAGGGAAAGACCTAATCTAAGATCTGCAAAAAAATATTTTGCCTTCAAATTCATACCGTGATCGTAGCATGCATGGACTCGTCTCTTATAACTGGGATTTCCATGAAAAAGATTGTGTGCAGAAAATGTGTGATCACTGTACATTTCTCTTCTGTTTCCCATTACTATTTCTATTTTACTTCCTCAATTTAGCATTATGGACAGGGAAAGACCTAATCTAAGATCTGCAAAAATATATTTTGCCTTCAAATTCATACCGTGAACGTAGCATGCCTGGACTCGACTGATATGACTGGGATTTCCATGAAAAAGATTGTGGGCACAAAATGCGTGATCACTGTACATTTCTCCTCTGTTTCCCATTACTATTTCTATTTTACTTCCTCAATTTAGCATTATGGACAGGGAAAGACCTAATCTAAGATCAGCAAAAAAACATTTTGCCTTCAAATACATACCGTGATCGTAGCATGCATGGACTCGACTCATATGACTGGGATTTCCATGAAAAAGATTGTTGGCACAAAATGCGTGATCACTGTACATTTCTCTTCTGTTTCCCATTACTATTTCTATTTTACTTCCTCAATTTAGCATTATGGACAGGGAAACACCTAATCTAAGACCTGCAAAAAAATATTTTGCCTTCAAATTCATACCGTGAATGTAGCATGCCTGGACTCGACTCATATGACTGGGATTTCCATGAAAAAGATTGTGGGCACAAAATGCGTGATCACTGTATATTTCTCTTCTGTTTCCCATTACTATTTCTATATTACTTCCTGAATTTAGCATTATGGACAGGGAAAGACCTAATCTAAGACCTGCAAAAAATATTTTGCCTTCAAATTCATACCGTGATCGTAGCATTCATGGACTCGACTCATATGACTGGGATTTCGATGAAAAAGATTGTGGGCACAAAATGCGTGATCACTGTACATTTCTCTTCTGTTTCCCATTACTATTTCTATTTTACTTCCTCAATTTAGCATTGTGGACAGGGAAAGACCTAATCTAAGACCTGCAAAAAAATATTTTGCCTTCAAATTCATACCGTGATCGTAGCATGCATGGACTCGACTCATATGACTGGGATTTCCATGAAAAAGATTGTGGGCATAAAATGGGTGATCACTGTACATTTCTCTTCTGTTTCCCATTACTATTTCTATTTTACTTCCTGAATTTAGAATTATGGACAGGGAAAGACATAATCTAAGATCTGCAAAAAAATATTTTGCCTTCAAATTCATACCGTGATCGTAGCATGCATGGACTCGTCTCTTATAACTGGGATTTCCATGAAAAAGATTGTGGGCAGAAAATGTGTGATCACTGTACATTTCTCTTCTGTTTCCCATTAATATTTCTATTTTACTTCCTCAATTTAGCATTATGGACAGGGAAAGACCTAATCTAAGATCTGCAAAAAAATATTTTGCCTTCAAATTCATACCGTGATCGTAGCATGCATGGACTCGTCTCATATGACTGGGATTTCAATGAAAAAGATTGTGGGCAGAAAATGTGTGATCACTGTACATTTCTCTTCTGTTTCACATTACTATTTCTATATTACATCCTCAATTTAGCATTATGGACAAGGAAAGACCTAATCTAAGATCTGCAAAAAAATATTTTGCCTTCAAATTCATACCGTGATCGTAGCATGCATGGACTCGTCTCATATGACTGGGATTTCCATGAAAAAGATTGTGGGCAGAAAATGTGTGATCACTGTACATTTCTCTTCTGTTTCCCATTACTATTTCTATTTTACTTCCTCAATTTAGCATTATGGACAGGGAAAGACCTAATCTAAGATCTGCAAAAATATATTTTGCCTTCAAATTCATACCGTGAACGTAGCATGCCTGGACTCGACTGATATGACTGGGATTTCCATGAAAAAGATTGTGGGCACAAAATGGGTGATCACTGTACATTTCTCTTCTGTTCCCCATTAATATTTCTATTTTACTTCCTCAATTTAGCATTATGGACAGGGAAAGACCTAATCTAAGATCTGCAAAAATATATTTTGCCTTCAAATTCATACCGTGAACGTAGCATGCCTGGACTCGACTCATATGACTGGGATTTCCATGAAAAAGATTGTGGGCACAGAATGCATGATCACTGTACATTTCTCTTCTGTTTCCCATTACATTTTCTATTTTACTTCCTGAATTTAGCATTATGGACAGGGAAAGACCTAATCTAAGATCTGCAAAAAAATATTTTGCCTTCAAATTCATACCGTGATCGTAGCATGCATGGACTCGTCTCTTATAACTGGGATTTCCATGAAAAAGATTGTGGGCAGAAAATGTGTGATCACTGTACATTTCTCTTCTGTTTCCCATTACTATTTCTATTTTACTTCCTGAATTTAGCATTATGGACAGGGAAAGACCTAATCTAAGATCTGCAAAAAAATATTTTGCCTTCAAATTCATACCGTGATCGTAGCATGCCTGGACTCGACTCATATGACTGGGATTTCCATGAAAAAGATTGTGGGCAGAAAATGCGTGATCACTGTACATTTCTCTTCTGTTTCCCATTACTATTTCTATTTTACTTCATAAATTTAGTATTATGGACAGGGAAAGACCTAATCTAAGACCTGCAAAAAAATATTTTGCCTTCAAATTCATACGGTGATCGTAGCATGCATGGACTCGACTCATATGACTGGGATTTCCATGAAAAAGATTGTGGGCACAAAATGCGTGATCACTGTACATATCTCTTCTGTTTCCCATTACTATTTCTATTTTACTTCCTCAATTTAGCATTATGGACAGGGAAAGACCTAATCTAAGATCAGCAAAAAAATATTTTGCCTTCAAATTCATACCGTGATCGTAGCATGCATGGACTCGACTCATATGACTGGGATTTCCATAAAAAAGATTGTGGGCACAAAATGCGTGATCACTGTACATTTCTCTTCTGTTTCCCATTACTATTTCTATTTTACTTCCTCAATTTAGCATTATGGACAGGGAAAGACCTAATCTAAGACCTGCAAAAAAATATTTTGCCTTCAAATTCATACCGTGATCGTAGCATGCATGGACTCGACTGATATGACTGGGATTTCCATGAAAAAGATTGTGGGCACAAAATGCGTGATCACTGTACATTTCTCTTCTGTTTCCCATACTATTTCTATATTACTTCCTGAATTTAGCATTATGGACAGGGAAAGACCTAATCTAAGACCTGCAAAAAAATATTTTGCCTTCAAATTCATACCGTGATCGTAGCATGCATGGACTCGACTCATATGACTGGGATTTCCATGAAAAAGATTGTGGGCACAAAATGCGTGATCACTGTACATTTCTCTTCTGTTTCCCATTACTATTTCTATTTTACTTCCTGAATTTAGCATTATGGACAGGGAAAGACCTAATCTAAGATCTGCAAAAATATATTTTGCCTTCAAATTCATACCGTGAACGTAGCATGCCTGGACTCGACTGATATGACTGGGATTTCCATGAAAAAGATTGTGGGCACAAAATGCGTGAGCACTGTACATTTCTCCTCTGTTTCCCATTACTATTTCTATTTTACTTTCTCAATTTAGCATTATGGACAGGGAAAGACCTAATCTAAGACCTGCAAAAAATATTTTGCCTTCAAATTCATACCGTGATCGTAGCATGCATGGACTCGACTCATATGACTGGGATTTCCATGAAAAAGATTGTGGGCACAAAATGCATGATCACTGTACATTTCTCTTCTGTTTCCCATTACTATTTCTATTTTACTTCCTCAATTTAGCATTATGGACAGGGAAAGACCTAATCTAAGATCTGCAAAAAAATATTTTGCCTTCAAATTCATACCGTGATCGTAGCATGCCTGGACTCGACTCATATGACTGGGATTTCCATGAAAAATATTGTGGGCACAAAATACATGATCACTGTACATTTCTCTTCTGTTTCCCATTACTATTTCTATTTTACTTCCTCAATTTAGCATTATGGACAGGGAAAGACCTAATCTAAGATCTGCAAAAAAATATTTTGCCTTCAAATTCATACCGTGATCGTAGCATGCCTGGACTCGACTCATATGACTGGGATTTCCATGAAAATGATTGTGGGCACAAAATGCATGATCACTGTACATTTCTCTTCTGTTTCCCATTACTATTTCTATTTTACTTCCTCAATTTAGCATTATGGACAGGGAAAGACCTAATCTAAGATCTGCAAAAAAATATTTTGCCTTCAAATTCATACCGTGAACGTAGCATGCCTGGACTCGACTCATATGACTGGGATATCCATGAAAAAGATTGTGAGCACAAAATGCGTGATCACTGTACATTTCTCTTCTGTTTCCCATTACTATTTCTATTTTACTTCCTCAATTTAGCATTATGGACAGGGAAAGACCTAATCTAAGATCTGCAAAAAAATATTTTGCCTTCAAATTCATACCGTGATCGTAGCATGCCTGGACTCGACTCATATGACTGGGATTTCCATGAAAAAGATTGTGGGCACAAAATGAGTGATCACTGTACATTTCTCTTCTGTTTCCCATTACTTTTTCTATTTTACTTCCTGAATTTAGCATTATGGACAGGGAAAGACCTAATCTAAGATCTGCAAAAAAATATTTTGCCTTCAAATTCATACCGTGATCGTAGCATGCATGGACTCGTCTCTTATAACTGGGATTTCTATGAAAAAGATTGTGGGCACAAAATGCGTGATCACTGTACATTTCTCTTCTGTTTCCCATTACTATTTCTATTTTACTTCCTCAATTTAGCATTATGGACAGGGAAACACCTAATCTAAGACCTGCAAAAAAATATTTTGCCTTCAAATTCATACCGTGAATGTAGCATGCCTGGACTCGACTCATACGACTGGGATTTCCATGAAAAAGATTGTGTGCACAAAATGCGTGATCACTGTATATTTCTCTTCTGTTTCCCATTACTATTTCTATATTACTTCCTGAATTTAGCATTATGGACAGGGAAAGACCTAATCTAAGACCTGCAAAAAATATTTTGCCTTCAAATTCATACCGTGATCGTAGCATTCATGGACTCGACTCATATGACTGGGATTTCGATGAAAAAGATTGTGGGCACAAAATGCGTGATCACTGTACATTTTTCTTCTGTTTCCCATTACTATTTCTATTTTACATCCTCAATTTAGCATTGTGGACAGGGAAAGACCTAATCTAAGACCTGCAAAAAAATATTTTGCCTTCAAATTCATACCGTGATCGTAGCATGCATGGACTCGACTCATATGACTGGGATTTCCATGAAAAAGATTGTGGGCACAAAATGGGTGATCACTGTACATTTCTCTTCTGTTTCCCATTACTATTTCTATTTTACTTCCTGAATTTAGAATTATGGACAGGGAAAGACATAATCTAAGATCTGCAAAAAAATATTTTGCCTTCAAATTCATACCGTGATCGTAGCATGCATGGACTCGTCTCTTATAACTGGGATTTCCATGAAAAAGATTGTGGGCAGAAAATGTGTGATCACTGTACATTTCTCTTCTGTTTCCCATTAATATTTCTATTTTACTTCCTCAATTTAGCATTATGGACAGGGAAAGACCTAATCTAAGATCTGCAAAAAAATATTTTGCCTTCAAATTCATACCGTGATCGTAGCATGCATGGACTCGTCTCATATGACTGGGATTTCAATGAAAAAGATTGTGGGCAGAAAATGTGTGATCACTGTACATTTCTCTTCTGTTTCCCATTACTATTTCTATTTTACTTCCTCAATTTAGCATTATGGACAGGGAAAGACCTAATCTAAGATCTGCAAAAATATATTTTGCCTTCAAATTCATACCGTGAACGTAGCATGCCTGGACTCGACTCATATGACTGGGATTTTCATGAAAAAGATTGTGGGCACAGAATGCATGATCACTGTACATTTCTCTTCTGTTTCCCATTACATTTTCTATTTTACTTCCTGAATTTAGCATTATGGACAGGGAAAGACCTAATCTAAGATCTGCAAAAAAATATTTTGCCTTCAAATTCATACCGTGATCGTAGCATGCATGGACTCGTCTCTTATAACTGGGATTTCCATGAAAAAGATTGTGTGCAGAAAATGTGTGATCACTGTACATTTCTCTTCTGTTTCCCATTACTATTTCTATTTTACTTCCTCAATTTAGCATTATGGACAGGGAAAGACCTAATCTAAGATCTGCAAAAATATATTTTGCCTTCAAATTCATACCGTGAACGTAGCATGCCTGGACTCGACTGATATGACTGGGATTTCCATGAAAAAGATTGTGGGCACAAAATGCGTGATCACTGTACATTTCTCCTCTGTTTCCCATTACTATTTCTATTTTACTTCCTCAATTTAGCATTATGGACAGGGAAAGACCTAATCTAAGATCAGCAAAAAAACATTTTGCCTTCAAATACATACCGTGATCGTAGCATGCATGGACTCGACTCATATGACTGGGATTTCCATGAAAAAGATTGTGGGCACAAAATGCGTGATCACTGTACATTTCTCTTCTGTTTCCCATTACTATTTCTATTTTACTTCCTCAATTTAGCATTATGGACAGGGAAACACCTAATCTAAGACCTGCAAAAAAATATTTTGCCTTCAAATTCATACCGTGAATGTAGCATGCCTGGACTCGACTCATATGACTGGGATTTCCATGAAAAAGATTGTGGGCACAAAATGCGTGATCACTGTATATTTCTCTTCTGTTTCCCATTACTATTTCTATATTACTTCCTGAATTTAGCATTATGGACAGGGAAAGACCTAATCTAAGACCTGCAAAAAATATTTTGCCTTCAAATTCATACCGTGATCGTAGCATTCATGGACTCGACTCATATGACTGGGATTTCGATGAAAAAGATTGTGGGCACAAAATGCGTGATCACTGTACATTTCTCTTCTGTTTCCCATTACTATTTCTATTTTACTTCCTCAATTTAGCATTGTGGACAGGGAAAGACCTAATCTAAGACCTGCAAAAAAATATTTTGCCTTCAAATTCATACCGTGATCGTAGCATGCATGGACTCGACTCATATGACTGGGATTTCCATGAAAAAGATTGTGGGCACAAAATGGGTGATCACTGTACATTTCTCTTCTGTTTCCCATTACTATTTCTATTTTACTTCCTGAATTTAGAATTATGGACAGGGAAAGACATAATCTAAGATCTGCAAAAAAATATTTTGCCTTCAAATTCATACCGTGATCGTAGCATGCATGGACTCGTCTCTTATAACTGGGATTTCCATGAAAAAGATTGTGGGCAGAAAATGTGTGATCACTGTACATTTCTCTTCTGTTTCCCATTAATATTTCTATTTTACTTCCTCAATTTAGCATTATGGACAGGGAAAGACCTAATCTAAGATCTGCAAAAAAATATTTTGCCTTCAAATTCATACCGTGATCGTAGCATGCATGGACTCGTCTCATATGACTGGGATTTCAATGAAAAAGATTGTGGGCAGAAAATGTGTGATCACTGTACATTTCTCTTCTGTTTCACATTACTATTTCTATATTACATCCTCAATTTAGCATTATGGACAAGGAAAGACCTAATCTAAGATCTGCAAAAAAATATTTTGCCTTCAAATTCATACCGTGATCGTAGCATGCATGGACTCGTCTCATATGACTGGGATTTCCATGAAAAAGATTGTGGGCAGAAAATGTGTGATCACTGTACATTTCTCTTCTGTTTCCCATTACTATTTCTATTTTACTTCCTCAATTTAGCATTATGGACAGGGAAAGACCTAATCTAAGATCTGCAAAAATATATTTTGCCTTCAAATTCATACCGTGAACGTAGCATGCCTGGACTCGACTGATATGACTGGGATTTCCATGAAAAAGATTGTGGGCACAAAATGCGTGATCACTGTTCATTTCTCCTCTGTTTCCCATTACTATTTCTAATTTACTTCCTCAATTTAGCATTATGGACAGGGAAAGACCTAATCTAAGATCTGCAAAAATATATTTTGCCTTCAAATTCATACCGTGAACGTAGCATGCCTGGACTCGTCTCTTATAACTGGGATTTCCATGAAAAAGATTGTGGGCAGAAAATGTGTGACCACTGTACATTTCTCTTCTGTTCCCCATTAATATTTCTATTTTACTTCCTCAATTTAGCATTATGGACAGGGAAAGACCTAATCTAAGATCTGCAAAAATATATTTTGCCTTCAAATTCATACCGTGAACGTAGCATGCCTGGACTCGACTCATATGACTGGGATTTCCATGAAAAAGATTGTGGGCACAGAATGCATGATCACTGTACATTTCTCTTCTGTTTCCCATTACATTTTCTATTTTACTTCCTGAATTTAGCATTATGGACAGGGAAAGACCTAATCTAAGATCTGCAAAAAAATATTTTGCCTTCAAATTCATACCGTGATCGTAGCATGCATGGACTCGTCTCTTATAACTGGGATTTCCATGAAAAAGAATGTGGGCAGAAAATGTGTGATCACTGTACATTTCTCTTCTGTTTCCCATTACTATTTCTATTTTACTTCCTCAATTTAGCATTATGGACAGGGAAAGACCTAATCTAAGATCTGCAAAAAAATATTTTGCCTTCAAATTCATACCGTGATCGTAGCATGCCTGGACTCGACTCATATGACTGGGATTTCCATGAAAAAGATTGTGGGCAGAAAATGCGTGATCACTGTACATTTCTCTTCTGTTTACCATTACTATTTCTATTTTACTTCCTAAATTTAGCATTATGGACAGGGAAAGACCTAATCTAAGACCTGCAAAAAAATATTTTGCCTTCAAATTCATACGGTGATCGTAGCATGCATGGACTCGACTCATATGACTGGGATTTCCATGAAAAAGATTGTGGGCACAAAATGCGTGATCACTGTACATATCTCTTCTGTTTCACATTACTATTTCTATTTTACTTCCTCAATTTAGCATTATGGACAGGGAAAGACCTAATCTAAGATCAGCAAAAAAATATTTTGCCTTCAAATTCATACCGTGATCGTAGCATGCATGGACTCGACTCATATGACTGGGATTTCCATGAAAAAGATTGTGGGCACAAAATGCGTGATCACTGTACATTTCTCTTCTGTTTCCCATTACTATTTCTATTTTACTTCCTCAATTTAGCATTATGGACAGGGAAAGACCTAATCTAAGACCTGCAAAAAAATATTTTGCCTTCAAATTCATACCGTGATCGTAGCATTCATGGACTCGACTCATATGACTGGGATTTCGATGAAAAAGATTGTGGGCACAAAATGCGTGATCACTGTACATTTTTCTTCTGTTTCCCATTACTATTTCTATTTTACTTCCTCAATTTAGCATTGTGGACAGGGAAAGACCTAATCTAAGACCTGCAAAAAAATATTTTGCCTTCAAATTCATACCGTGATCGTAGCATGCATGGACTCGACTCATATGACTGGGATTTCCATGAAAAAGATTGTGGGCACAAAATGGGTGATCACTGTACATTTCTCTTCTGTTTCCCATTACTATTTCTATTTTACTTCCTGAATTTAGAATTATGGACAGGGAAAGACATAATCTAAGATCTGCAAAAAAATATTTTGCCTTCAAATTCATACCGTGATCGTAGCATGCATGGACTCGTCTCTTATAACTGGGATTTCCATGAAAAAGATTGTGGGCAGAAAATGTGTGATCACTGTACATTTCTCTTCTGTTTCCCATTAATATTTCTATTTTACTTCCTCAATTTAGCATTATGGACAGGGAAAGACCTAATCTAAGATCTGCAAAAAAATATTTTGCCTTCAAATTCATACCGTGATCGTAGCATGCATGGACTCGTCTCATATGACTGGGATTTCAATGAAAAAGATTGTGGGCAGAAAATGTGTGATCACTGTACATTTCTCTTCTGTTTCCCATTACTATTTCTATTTTACTTCCTCAATTTAGCATTATGGACAGGGAAAGACCTAATCTAAGATCTGCAAAAATATATTTTGCCTTCAAATTCATACCGTGAACGTAGCATGCCTGGACTCGACTCATATGACTGGGATTTTCATGAAAAAGATTGTGGGCACAGAATGCATGATCACTGTACATTTCTCTTCTGTTTCCCATTACATTTTCTATTTTACTTCCTGAATTTAGCATTATGGACAGGGAAAGACCTAATCTAAGATCTGCAAAAAAATATTTTGCCTTCAAATTCATACCGTGATCGTAGCATGCATGGACTCGTCTCTTATAACTGGGATTTCCATGAAAAAGATTGTGTGCAGAAAATGTGTGATCACTGTACATTTCTCTTCTGTTTCCCATTACTATTTCTATTTTACTTCCTCAATTTAGCATTATGGACAGGGAAAGACCTAATCTAAGATCTGCAAAAATATATTTTGCCTTCAAATTCATACCGTGAACGTAGCATGCCTGGACTCGACTGATATGACTGGGATTTCCATGAAAAAGATTGTGGGCACAAAATGCGTGATCACTGTACATTTCTCCTCTGTTTCCCATTACTATTTCTATTTTACTTCCTCAATTTAGCATTATGGACAGGGAAAGACCTAATCTAAGATTAGCAAAAAAACATTTTGCCTTCAAATACATACCGTGATCGTAGCATGCATGGACTCGACTCATATGACTGGGATTTCCATGAAAAAGATTGTGGGCACAAAATGCGTGATCACTGTACATTTCTCTTCTGTTTCCCATTACTATTTCTATTTTACTTCCTCAATTTAGCATTATGGACAGGGAAAGACCTAATCTAAGACCTGCAAAAAAATATTTTGCCTTCAAATTCATACCGTGATCGTAGCATGCATGGACTCGACTGATATGACTGGGATTTCCATGAAAAAGATTGTGGGCACAAAATGCGTGATCACTGTACATTTCTCTTCTGTTTCCCATTACTATTTCTATTTTACTTCCTCAATTTAGCATTATGGACAGGGAAACACCTAATCTAAGACCTGCAAAAAAATATTTTGCCTTCAAATTCATACCGTGAATGTAGCATGCCTGGACTCGACTCATATGACTGGGATTTCCATGAAAAAGATTGTGGGCAGAAAATGCGTGATCACTGTACATTTCTCTTCTGTTTACCATTACTATTTCTATTTTACTTCCTAAATTTAGCATTATGGACAGGGAAAGACCTAATCTAAGACCTGCAAAAAAATATTTTGCCTTCAAATTCATACGGTGATCGTAGCATGCATGGACTCGACTCATATGACTGGGATTTCCATGAAAAAGATTGTGGGCACAAAATGCGTGATCACTGTACATATCTCTTCTGTTTCACATTACTATTTCTATTTTACTTCCTCAATTTAGCATTATGGACAGGGAAAGACCTAATCTAAGATCAGCAAAAAAATATTTTGCCTTCAAATTCATACCGTGATCGTAGCATGCATGGACTCGACTCATATGACTGGGATTTCCATGAAAAAGATTGTGGGCACAAAATGCGTGATCACTGTACATTTCTCTTCTGTTTCCCATTACTATTTCTATTTTACTTCCTCAATTTAGCATTATGGACAGGGAAAGACCTAATCTAAGACCTGCAAAAAAATATTTTGCCTTCAAATTCATACCGTGATCGTAGCATGCATGGACTCGACTGATATGACTGGGATTTCCATGAAAAAGATTGTGGGCACAAAATGCGTGATCACTGTACATTTCTCTTCTGTTTCCCATTACTATTTCTATTTTACTTCCTCAATTTAGCATTATGGACAGGGAAACACCTAATCTAAGACCTGCAAAAAAATATTTTGCCTTCAAATTCATACCGTGAATGTAGCATGCCTGGACTCGACTCATATGACTGGGATTTCCATGAAAAAGATTGTGTGCACAAAATGCGTGATCACTGTATATTTCTCTTCTGTTTCCCATTACTATTTCTATATTACTTCCTGAATTTAGCATTATGGACAGGGAAAGACCTAATCTAAGACCTGCAAAAAATATTTTGCCTTCAAATTCATACCGTGATCGTAGCATTCATGGACTCGACTCATATGACTGGGATTTCGATGAAAAAGATTGTGGGCACAAAATGCGTGATCACTGTACATTTTTCTTCTGTTTCCCATTACTATTTCTATTTTACTTCCTCAATTTAGCATTGTGGACAGGGAAAGACCTAATCTAAGACCTGCAAAAAAATATTTTGCCTTCAAATTCATACCGTGATCGTAGCATGCATGGACTCGACTCATATGACTGGGATTTCCATGAAAAAGATTGTGGGCACAAAATGGGTGATCACTGTACATTTCTCTTCTGTTTCCCATTACTATTTCTATTTTACTTCCTGAATTTAGAATTATGGACAGGGAAAGACATAATCTAAGATCTGCAAAAAAATATTTTGCCTTCAAATTCATACCGTGATCGTAGCATGCATGGACTCGTCTCTTATAACTGGGATTTCCATGAAAAAGATTGTGGGCAGAAAATGTGTGATCACTGTACATTTCTCTTCTGTTTCCCATTAATATTTCTATTTTACTTCCTCAATTTAGAATTATGGACAGGGAAAGACCTAATCTAAGATCTGCAAAAAAATATTTTGCCTTCAAATTCATACCGTGATCGTAGCATGCATGGACTCGTCTCATATGACTGGGATTTCAATGAAAAAGATTGTGGGCAGAAAATGTGTGATCACTGTACATTTCTCTTCTGTTTCCCATTACTATTTCTATTTTACTTCCTCAATTTAGCATTATGGACAGGGAAAGACCTAATCTAAGATCTGCAAAAATATATTTTGCCTTCAAATTCATACCGTGAACGTAGCATGCCTGGACTCGACTCATATGACTGGGATTTTCATGAAAAAGATTGTGGGCACAGAATGCATGATCACTGTACATTTCTCTTCTGTTTCCCATTACATTTTCTATTTTACTTCCTGAATTTAGCATTATGGACAGGGAAAGACCTAATCTAAGATCTGCAAAAAAATATTTTGCCTTCAAATTCATACCGTGATCGTAGCATGCATGGACTCGTCTCTTATAACTGGGATTTCCATGAAAAAGATTGTGTGCAGAAAATGTGTGATCACTGTACATTTCTCTTCTGTTTCCCATTACTATTTCTATTTTACTTCCTCAATTTAGCATTATGGACAGGGAAAGACCTAATCTAAGATCTGCAAAAATATATTTTGCCTTCAAATTCATACCGTGAACGTAGCATGCCTGGACTCGACTGATATGACTGGGATTTCCATGAAAAAGATTGTGGGCACAAAATGCGTGATCACTGTACATTTCTCCTCTGTTTCCCATTACTATTTCTATTTTACTTCCTCAATTTAGCATTATGGACAGGGAAAGACCTAATCTAAGATTAGCAAAAAAACATTTTGCCTTCAAATACATACCGTGATCGTAGCATGCATGGACTCGACTCATATGACTGGGATTTCCATGAAAAAGATTGTGGGCACAAAATGCGTGATCACTGTACATTTCTCTTCTGTTTCCCATTACTATTTCTATTTTACTTCCTCAATTTAGCATTATGGACAGGGAAACACCTAATCTAAGACCTGCAAAAAAATATTTTGCCTTCAAATTCATACCGTGAATGTAGCATGCCTGGACTCGACTCATATGACTGGGATTTCCATGAAAAAGATTGTGGGCACAAAATGCGTGATCACTGTATATTTCTCTTCTGTTTCCCATTACTATTTCTATATTACTTCCTGAATTTAGCATTATGGACAGGGAAAGACCTAATCTAAGACCTGCAAAAAATATTTTGCCTTCAAATTCATACCGTGATCGTAGCATTCATGGACTCGACTCATATGACTGGGATTTCGATGAAAAAGATTGTGGGCACAAAATGCGTGATCACTGTACATTTCTCTTCTGTTTCCCATTACTATTTCTATTTTACTTCCTCAATTTAGCATTGTGGACAGGGAAAGACCTAATCTAAGACCTGCAAAAAAATATTTTGCCTTCAAATTCATACCGTGATCGTAGCATGCATGGACTCGTCTCATATGACTGGGATTTCAATGAAAAAGATTGTGGGCAGAAAATGTGTGATCACTGTACATTTCTCTTCTGTTTCACATTACTATTTCTATATTACATCCTCAATTTAGCATTATGGACAAGGAAAGACCTAATCTAAGATCTGCAAAAAAATATTTTGCCTTCAAATTCATACCGTGATCGTAGCATGCATGGACTCGTCTCATATGACTGGGATTTCCATGAAAAAGATTGTGGGCAGAAAATGTGTGATCACTGTACATTTCTCTTCTGTTTCCCATTACTATTTCTATTTTACTTCCTCAATTTAGCATTATGGACAGGGAAAGACCTAATCTAAGATCTGCAAAAATATATTTTGCCTTCAAATTCATACCGTGAACGTAGCATGCCTGGACTCGACTGATATGACTGGGATTTCCATGAAAAAGATTGTGGGCACAAAATGCGTGATCACTGTACATTTCTCCTCTGTTTCCCATTACTATTTCTAATTTACTTCCTCAATTTAGCATTATGGACAGGGAAAGACCTAATCTAAGATCTGCAAAAATATATTTTGCCTTCAAATTCATACCGTGAACGTAGCATGCCTGGACTCGTCTCTTATAACTGGGATTTCCATGAAAAAGATTGTGGGCAGAAAATGTGTGACCACTGTACATTTCTCTTCTGTTCCCCATTAATATTTCTATTTTACTTCCTCAATTTAGCATTATGGACAGGGAAAGACCTAATCTAAGATCTGCAAAAATATATTTTGCCTTCAAATTCATACCGTGAACGTAGCATGCCTGGACTCGACTCATATGACTGGGATTTCCATGAAAAAGATTGTGGGCAGAAAATGTGTGACCACTGTACATTTCTCTTCTGTTCCCCATTAATATTTCTATTTTACTTCCTCAATTTAGCATTATGGACAGGGAAAGACCTAATCTAAGATCTGCAAAAAAATATTTTGCCTTCAAATTCATACCGTGATCGTAGCATGCATGGACTCGTCTCTTATAACTGGGATTTCCATGAAAAAGAATGTGGGCAGAAAATGTGTGATCACTGTACATTTCTCTTCTGTTTCCCATTACTATTTCTATTTTACTTCCTCAATTTAGCATTATGGACAGGGAAAGACCTAATCTAAGATCTGCAAAAAAATATTTTGCCTTCAAATTCATACCGTGATCGTAGCATGCCTGGACTCGACTCATATGACTGGGATTTCCATGAAAAAGATTGTGGGCAGAAAATGCGTGATCACTGTACATTTCTCTTCTGTTTACCATTACTATTTCTATTTTACTTCCTAAATTTAGCATTATGGACAGGGAAAGACCTAATCTAAGACCTGCAAAAAAATATTTTGCCTTCAAATTCATACGGTGATCGTAGCATGCATGGACTCGACTCATATGACTGGGATTTCCATGAAAAAGATTGTGGGCACAAAATGCGTGATCACTGTACATATCTCTTCTGTTTCCCATTACTATTTCTATTTTACTTCCTCAATTTAGCATTATGGACAGGGAAAGACCTAATCTAAGATCAGCAAAAAAATATTTTGCCTTCAAATTCATACCGTGATCGTAGCATGCATGGACTCGACTCATATGACTGGGATTTCCATGAAAAAGATTGTGGGCACAAAATGCGTGATCACTGTACATTTCTCTTCTGTTTCCCATTACTATTTCTATTTTACTTCCTCAATTTAGCATTATGGACAGGGAAAGACCTAATCTAAGACCTGCAAAAAAATATTTTGCCTTCAAATTCATACCGTGATCGTAGCATGCATGGACTCGACTGATATGACTGGGATTTCCATGAAAAAGATTGTGGGCACAAAATGCGTGATCACTGTACATTTCTCTTCTGTTTCCCATACTATTTCTATATTACTTCCTGAATTTAGCATTATGGACAGGGAAAGACCTAATCTAAGACCTGCAAAAAAATATTTTGCCTTCAAATTCATACCGTGATCGTAGCATGCATGGACTCGACTCATATGACTGGGATTTCCATGAAAAAGATTGTGGGCACAAAATGCGTGATCACTGTACATTTCTCTTCTGTTTCCCATTACTATTTCTATTTTACTTCCTCAATTTAGCATTATGGACAGGGAAAGACCTAATCTAAGATCTGAAAAAAAATATTTTGCCTTCAAATTCATACCGTGATCGTAGCATGCCTGGACTCGACTCATATGACTGGGATTTCCATGAAAAAGATTGTGGGCACAAAATGGGTGATCACTGTACATTTCTCTTCTGTTTCCCATTACTATTTCTATTTTACTTCCTGAATTTAGAATTATGGACAGGGAAAGACATAATCTAAGATCTGCAAAAAAATATTTTGCCATCAAATTCATACCGTGATCGTAGCATGCATGGACTCGTCTCTTATAACTGGGATTTCCATGAAAAAGATTGTGGGCAGAAAATGTGTGATCACTGTACATTTCTCTTCTGTTTCCCATTAATATTTCTATTTTACTTCTTCAATTTAGCATTATGGACAGGGAAAGACCTAATCTAAGATCTGCAAAAAAATATTTTGCCTTCAAATTCATACCGTGATCGTAGCATGCATGGACTCGTCTCATATGACTGGGATTTCAATGAAAAAGATTGTGGGCAGAAAATGTGTGATCACTGTACATTTCTCTTCTGTTTCCCATTACTATTTCTATATTACATCCTCAATTTAGCATTATGGACAGGAAAAGACCTAATCTAAGTTCTGCAAAAAAATATTTTGCCTTCAAATACATACCGTGATCGTAGCAGGTATGGACATGACTCATATGACTGGGATTTCCATGAAAAAGATTGTGGGCACAAAATGCGTGATCACTGTACATTTCTCTTCTGTTTCCCATTACTATTTCTATTTTACTTCCCCAATTTAGCATTATGGACAGGGAAAGACCTAATCTAAGATCTGCAAAAATATATTTTGCCTTCAAATTCATACCGTGAACGTAGTATGCCTGGACTCGACTGATATGACTGGGATTTCCATGAAAAAGATTGTGGGCACAAAATGCGTGAGCACTGTACATTTCTCCTCTGTTTCCCATTACTATTTCTATTTTACTTTCTCAATTTAGCATTATGGACAGGGAAAGACCTAATCTGAGACCTGCAAAAAATATTTTGCCTTCAAATTCATACCGTGATCGTAGCATGCATGGACTCGACTCATAAGACTGGGATTTCCATGAAAAAGATTGTGGGCACAAAATGCATGATCACTGTACATTTCTCTTCTGTTTCCCATTACTATTTCTATTTTACTTCCTCAATTTAGCATTATGGACAGGGAAAGACCTAATCTAAGATCTGCAAAAAAATATTTTGCCTTCAAATTCATACCGTGATCGTAGCATGCCTGGACTCGACTCATATGACTGGGATTTCCATGAAAAATATTGTGGGCACAAAATACATGATCACTGTACATTTCTCTTCTGTTTCCCATTACTATTTCTATTTTACTTCCTCAATTTAGCATTATGGACAGGGAAAGACCTAATCTAAGATCTGCAAAAAAATATTTTGCCTTCAAATTCATACCGTGATCGTAGCATGCCTGGACTCGACTCATATGACTGGGATTTCCATGAAAATGATTGTGGGCACAAAATGCATGATCACTGTACATTTCTCTTCTGTTTCCCATTACTATTTCTATTTTACTTCCTCAATTTAGCATTATGGACAGGGAAAGACCTAATCTAAGATCTGCCAAAAAATATTTTGCCTTCAAATTCATACCGTGAACGTAGCATGCCTGGACTCGACTCATATGACTGGGATATCCATGAAAAAGATTGTGAGCACAAAATGCGTGATCACTGTACATTTCTCTTCTGTTTCCCATTACTATTTCTATTTTACTTCCTCAATTTAGCATTATGGACAGGGAAAGACCTAATCTAAGATCTGCAAAAAAATATTTTGCCTTCAAATTCATACCGTGATCGTAGCATGCCTGGACTCGACTCATATGACTGGGATTTCCATGAAAAAGATTGTGGGCACAAAATGAGTGATCACTGTACATTTCTCTTCTGTTTCCCATTACTTTTTCTATTTTACTTCCTGAATTTAGCATTATGGACAGGGAAAGACCTAATCTAAGATCTGCAAAAAAATATTTTGCCTTCAAATTCATACCGTGATCGTAGCATGCATGGACTCGTCTCTTATAACTGGGATTTCTATGAAAAAGATTGTTGGCAGAAAATGTGTGATCACTGTACATTTCTCTTCTGTTTCCCATTAATATTTCTATTTTACTTCCTCAATTTAGCATTATGGACAGGGAAAGACCTAATCTAAGATCAGCAAAAAAATATTTTGCCTTCAAATACATACCGTGATCGTAGCATGCATGGACTCGACTCATATGACTGGGATTTCCATGAAAAAGATTGTGGGCACAAAATGCGTGATCACTGTACATTTCTCTTCTGTTTCCCATTACTATTTCTATTTTACTTCCTCAATTTAGCATTATGGACAGGGAAACACCTAATCTAAGACCTGCAAAAAAATATTTTGCCTTCAAATTCATACCGTGAATGTAGCATGCCTGGACTCGACTCATATGACTGGGATTTCCATGAAAAAGATTGTGTGCACAAAATGCGTGATCACTGTATATTTCTCTTCTGTTTCCCATTACTATTTCTATATTACTTCCTGAATTTAGCATTATGGACAGGGAAAGACCTAATCTAAGACCTGCAAAAAATATTTTGCCTTCAAATTCATACCGTGATCGTAGCATTCATGGACTCGACTCATATGACTGGGATTTCGATGAAAAAGATTGTGGGCACAAAATGCGTGATCACTGTACATTTTTCTTCTGTTTCCCATTACTATTTCTATTTTACTTCCTCAATTTAGCATTGTGGACAGGGAAAGACCTAATCTAAGACCTGCAAAAAAATATTTTGCCTTCAAATTCATACCGTGATCGTAGCATGCATGGACTCGACTCATATGACTGGGATTTCCATGAAAAAGTTTGTGGGCACAAAATGGGTGATCACTGTACATTTCTCTTCTGTTTCCCATTACTATTTCTATTTTACTTCCTGAATTTAGAATTATGGACAGGGAAAGACATGATCTAAGATCTGCAAAAAAATATTTTGCCTTCAAATTCATACCGTGATCGTAGCATGCATGGACTCGTCTCTTATAACTGGGATTTCCATGAAAAAGATTGTGGGCAGAAAATGTGTGATCACTGTACATTTCTCTTCTGTTTCCCATTAATATTTCTATTTTACTTCCTCAATTTAGCATTATGGACAGGGAAAGACCTAATCTAAGATCTGCAAAAAAATATTTTGCCTTCAAATTTATAACGTGATCGTAGCATGCATGGACTCGTCTCATATGACTGGGATTTCAATGAAAAAGATTGTGGGCAGAAAATGTGTGATCACTGTACATTTCTCTTCTGTTTCCCATTACTATTTCTATTTTACTTCCTCAATTTAGCATTATGGACAGGGAAAGACCTAATCTAAGATCTGCAAAAATATATTTTGCCTTCAAATTCATACCGTGAACGTAGCATGCCTGGACTCGACTCATATGACTGGGATTTCCATGAAAAAGATTGTGGGCACAGAATGCATGATCACTGTACATTTCTCTTCTGTTTCCCATTACATTTTCTATTTTACTTCCTGAATTTAGCATTATGGACAGGGAAAGAGCTAATCTAAGATCTGCAAAAAAATATTTTGCCTTCAAATTCATACCGTGATCGTAGCATGCATGGACTCGTCTCTTATAACTGGGATTTCCATGAAAAAGATTGTGTGCAGAAAATGTGTGATCACTGTACATTTCTCTTCTGTTTCCCATTACTATTTCTATTTTACTTCCTCAATTTAGCATTATGGACAGGGAAAGACCTAATCTAAGATCTGCAAAAAAATATTTTGCCTTCAAATTCATACCGTGATCGTAGCATGCCTGGACTCGACTCATATGACTGGGATTTCCTTGAAAAAGATTGTGGGCCGAAAATGGGTGATCACTGTACATTTCTCTTCTGTTTCCCATTACTATTTCTATTTTACTTCCTAAATTTAGCATTATGGACAGGGAAAGACCTAATCTAAGACCTGCAAAAAAATATTTTGCCTTCAAATTCATACGGTGATCGTAGCATGCATGGACTCGACTCATATGACTGGGATTTCCATGAAAAAGATTGTGGGCACAAAATGCGTGATCACTGTACATTTCTCTTCTGTTTCCCATTACTATTTCTATTTTACTTCCTCAATTTAGCATTATGGACAGGGAAAGACCTAATCTAAGATCAGCAAAAAAATATTTTGCCTTCAAATTCATACCGTGATCGTAGCATGCATGGACTCGACTGATATGACTGGGATTTCCATGAAAAAGATTGTGGGCACAAAATGCGTGATCACTGTACATTTCTCTTCTGTTTCCCATACTATTTCTATATTACTTCCTGAATTTAGCATTATGGACAGGGAAAGACCTAATCTAATACCTGCAAAAAAATATTTTGCCTTCAAATTCATACCGTGATCGTAGCATGCATGGACTCGACTCATATGACTGGGATTTCCATGAAAAAGATTGTGGGCACAAAATGCGTGATCACTGTACATTTCTCTTCTGTTTCCCATTACTATTTCTATTTTACTTCCTGAATTTAGCATTATGGACAGGGAAAGACCTAATCTAAGATCTGAAAAAAAATATTTTGCCTTCAAATTCATACCGTGATCGTAGCATGCCTGGACTCGACTCATATGACTGGGATTTCCATGAAAAAGATTGTGGGCACAAAATGGGTGATCACTGTACATTTCTCTTCTGTTTCCCATTACTATTTCTATTTTACTTCCTGAATTTAGAATTATGGACAGGGAAAGACATAATCTAAGATCTGCAAAAAAATATTTTGCCTTCAAATTCATACCGTGATCGTAGCATGCATGGACTCGTCTCTTATAACTGGGATTTCCATGAAAAAGATTGTGGGCAGAAAATGTGTGATCACTGTACATTTCTCTTCTGTTTCCCATTAATATTTCTATTTTACTTCTTCAATTTAGCATTATGGACAGGGAAAGACCTAATCTAAGATCTGCAAAAAAATATTTTGCCTTCAAATTCATACCGTGATCGTAGCATGCATGGACTCGTCTCATATGACTGGGATTTCAATGAAAAAGATTGTGGGCAGAAAATGTGTGATCACTGTACATTTCTCTTCTGTTTCCCATTACTATTTCTATATTACATCCTCAATTTAGCATTATTGACAGGAAAAGACCTAATCTAAGTTCTGCAAAAAAATATTTTGCCTTCAAATACATACCGTGATCGTAGCAGGTATGGACATGACTCATATGACTGGGATTTCCATGAAAAAGATTGTGGGCACAAAATGCGTGATCACTGTACATTTCTCTTCTGTTTCCCATTACTATTTCTATTTTACTTCCCCAATTTAGCATTATGGACAGGGAAAGACCTAATCTAAGATCTGCAAAAATATATTTTGCCTTCAAATTCATACCGTGAACGTAGCATGCCTGGACTCGACTGATATGACTGGGATTTCCATGAAAAAGATTGTGGGCACAAAATGCGTGAGCACTGTACATTTCTCCTCTGTTTCCCATTACTATTTCTATTTTACTTTCTCAATTTAGCATTATGGACAGGGAAAGACCTAATCTAAGACCTGCAAAAAATATTTTGCCTTCAAATTCATACCGTGATCGTAGCATGCATGGACTCGACTCATATGACTGGGATTTCCATGAAAAAGATTGTGGGCACAAAATGCATGATCACTGTACATTTCTCTTCTGTTTCCCATTACTATTTCTATTTTACTTCCTCAATTTAGCATTATGGACAGGGAAAGACCTAATCTAAGATCTGCAAAAAAATATTTTGCCTTCAAATTCATACCGTGATCGTAGCATGCCTGGACTCGACTCATATGACTGGGATTTCCATGAAAAATATTGTGGGCACAAAATACATGATCACTGTACATTTCTCTTCTGTTTCCCATTACTATTTCTATTTTACTTCCTCAATTTAGCATTATGGACAGGGAAAGACCTAATCTAAGATCTGCAAAAAAATATTTTGCCTTCAAATTCATACCGTGATCGTAGCATGCCTGGACTCGACTCATATGACTGGGATTTCCATGAAAATGATTGTGGGCACAAAATGCATGATCACTGTACATTTCTCTTCTGTTTCCCATTACTATTTCTATTTTACTTCCTCAATTTAGCATTATGGACAGGGAAAGACCTAATCTAAGATTTGCAAAAAAATATTTTGCCTTCAAATTCATACCGTGAACGTAGCATGCCTGGACTCGACTCATATGACTGGGATATCCATGAAAAAGATTGTGAGCACAAAATGCGTGATCACTGTACATTTCTCTTCTGTTTCCCATTACTATTTCTATTTTACTTCCTCAATTTAGCATTATGGACAGGGAAAGACCTAATCTAAGATCTGCAAAAAAATATTTTGCCTTCAAATTCATACAGTGATCGTAGCATGCCTGGACTCGACTCATATGACTGGGATTTCCATGAAAAAGATTGTGGGCACAAAATGGCTGATCACTGTACATTTCTCTTCTGTTTCCCATTACTATTTCTATTTTACTTCCTCAATTTAGCATTATGGACAGGGAAAGACCTAATCTAAGACCTGCAAAAAAATATTTTGCCTTCAAATTCATACCGTGATCGTAGCATGCATGGACTCGACTCATATGACTGGGATTTCCATGAAAAAATTGTGGGCACAAAATGGGTGATCACTGTACATTTCTCTTCTGTTTCCAATTACTATTTCTATTTTATTTCCTAAATTTAGCATTATGGACAGGGAAAGACCTAATCTAAGATCTGCAAAGAAATATTTTGCCTTGAAATTCATACCGTGAGCGTAGCATGCATGGACTCGACTCATATGACTGGGATTTCCATGAAAAAGAATGTGGGCACAAAGTGGGTGATCACTGAACATTTCTCTTCTGTTTCCTATTTATATTTCTATTTTATTTCCTCAATTTAGCATTATGGACAGGGAAAGATCTAATCTAAGATCTGCAAAAAAATATTTTGCCTTCAAATTCATACCAGGATCGTAGCATGCATGGACTCGACTCATATGAATGGGATTTCCATGAAAAAGATTGTTTGCACAAAATGGGTGATCACTGTACATTTCTCTTCTGTTTCCCTTTACTATTTCTATTTTACTTCCTGAATTTAGCATTATGGACAGGGAAAGACCTAATCTAAGATCTGCAAAAAAATATTTTGCATTCATATTCATACCGTGATCGTAGCATGCATGGACTCGACTCATATGACTGGGATTTCCATGAAAAAGATATTGGGCACAAAATGGGTGATCACTGTATATTTCTCTTCTGTTTCCCATGACTATTTCTATTTTCTTCGTCAATTTAGCATTATGGACATGGAAAGACCTAATCTAAGATCTGCAAAAAAATATTTTTCCTTCAAATTCATACTGTGATTGTAGCATGCATGGACTCGACTCATATGACTGGGATTTCCATGAAAAAGATTGTGGGCAGAAAATGGGTGATCACTGTATTTGTCTCTTCTGTTTCCTATTTATATTTATATTTTACTTCATCAATTTAGCATTATGGCCAGGGAAAGACCTAATCTAATATCTGCAAAATAAAATTTTGCCTTCAAATTCATACCGTGATCGTAGCATGCATGTACTCGACTCATATGACTCGGATTTCCATGAAAAAGATTGTGGGCAGAAAATGGGTGATCACTGTACATTTCTCTTCTCTTTCCTATTCATATTTATATTTTACTTCCTTAATTTAGCATTATAGACAGGGAAAGACCTAATCTAAGATCTGCAAAAAAATATTTTGCCTTGAAATTCATACCGTGATCGTAGCATGCATGGACTCGACTCATATGACTGGGATTTCCATGAAATGATTGTGGGCAGAAAATGGGTGATCACTGTACATTTTTCTTCTGTTTCCGATTACTATTTCTATTTTGCTTCCTTCATTTAGCATTATGAACAGGGAAAGAACTAATCTAAGATCTGCAAAAAAATATTTTGACTTCAAATTAATACCATGATCGTAGCATGAATGGACTCGACTCATATGACTGTGATTTCCATGAAAAAGATTGTGGGCACAAAATGGGTGATCACTGTACATTTCTCTTCTGTTTCCAATTACTATTTCTATTTTATTTCCTCAATTTAGCATTATGGACAGGGAAAGACCTAATCTAAGATCTGCAAAAAAATATTTTGCATTCAAATTCATACCGTGATCGTAGCATGCATAGACTCGACTCATATGACTGGGATTTCCATGAAAAAGATTGTGGGCACACAATGGGTGATCACTGTACATTTCTCTTCTGTTTCCCATTGCTATTTCTATTTTACTTCCTGACTTTAGCATTATGGACAGGAAAAGACCTAATCTAAGATCTGCAAAGAAATATTTTGCATTCAAATTCATACCGTGATCGTGGCATGCATGGACTCGACTCATATGACTGGGATTTCCATGAAAAAGATTGTGTGCACAAAATAGGTGATCACTGTACATTTCTCTTCTGTTTCCTATTTAAATTTTACTTCCTCAATTTAGCATTATGGACAGGGAAAGACCTAATCTAAGATCTGTAAAAAAATATTTTGCCTTCAAATTCATACCGTGATCGCAGCATGCATGGACTCGACTCATATGACTGGGATTTCCATGAAAAAGATTGTGGGCAGAAAATGGGTGATCACTGTACATTTCTCTTCTGTTTCCTATTTATGTTTATATTTTACTTCCTCACTTATGCATTATGGACAGGGAAAGACCTAATCTAAGATCTGCAAAAAAATATTCTGCCTTCAAATTCATACCGTGATCGTAGCATGCATGGACTTGACTCATATGACTGGGATTTCCATGAAAAAGATTGTGGGCACAAAATGGGTGATCACTGTACATTTCTCTTCTGGTTCCTATTTATATTTATATTTTACTTCCTCAATTTAGCATTATGGACAGGGAGAGACCTAATCTAAGATCTGCAAAAAAATATTTTGCATTCAAATTCATACCGTGATCGTGGCATGCATGGACTCGACTCATATGACTGGGATTTCCATGAAAAAGATTGTGTGCACAAAATAGGTGATCACTGTACATTTCTCTTCTGTTTCCTATTTAAATTTTACTTCCTCAATTTAGCATTATGGACAGGGAAAGACCTAATCTAAGATCTGTAAAAAAATATTTTGCCTTCAAATTCATACGGTGATCGCAGCATGCATGGACTCGACTCATATGACTGGGATTTCCATGAAAAAGATTGTGGGCAGAAAATGGGTGATCACTGTACATTTCTCTTCTGTTTCCTATTTATATTTATATTTTACTTCCTCACTTATGCATTATGGACAGGGAAAGACCTAATCTAAGATCTGCAAAAAAATATTCTGCCTTCAAATTCATACCGTGATCGTAGCATGCATGGACTTGACTCATATGACTGGGATTTCCATGAAAAAGATTGTGGGCACAAAATGGGTGATCACTGTACATTTCTCTTCTGGTTCCTATTTATATTTCTATTTTACTTCCTCAATTTAGCATTATGGACAGGGAGAGACCTAATCTAAGATCTGCAAAAAAATATTTTGCCTTCAAATTCATACCGTGATCGTAGCATACATGGACTCGACTCATATGACTGGGATTTCCATGAAAAAGATTGTATGCAGAAAATGGGAGATCACTGTACATTTCTCTTCGGTTTCCTGTTTATATTTATATTTTACTTCCTCAATTTAGCATTATGGACAGGGAAAGACGTAATCTAAGCTCTGCAAAAGAATATTTTGCCTTCAATTTCATACCGTGATCGTAGCATGCATGGATAGAATCATATGACTGGGATTTACATGAAAAAGATTGTGGGAAGAAAATGGGTGATCACTGTACATTTATCTTCTGTTTCCTATTTATATTTATATTTTACTTCCTGAATTTAGCATTATGGACAGGGAGAGACCTAATCTAAGATCTGCAAAAAAATATTTTGCCTTAAAATTCATACCGCGATCGTAGCATACATGGACTCGACTCATATGACAAGGATTTCCATGAAAAAGATTGTTGGCAGAAAATTAGTTATCACTGTACATTTCTCTTCTGTTTCCTATTCATATTTCTATTTTACATCCTTCATTTAGCATTATGGACAGGGAAAGACCTAATCTAAGATCTGTAAAAAAATATTTTGCCTTCAAATTCATACCGTGATCGCAGCATGCATGGACTCGACTCATATGACTGGGATTTCCATGAAAAAGATTGTGGGCAGAAAATGGGTGATCACTGTACATTTCTCTTCTGTTTCCTATTTATATTTATATTTTACTTCCTCACATTAGCATTATGGACAGGGAAAGACCTAATCTAAGATCTGCAAAAAAATATTTTGCCTTCAAATTCATACCGTTATCGTAGCATGCATGGACTCGACTCATATGACTGGGATTTCCATGAAAAAGATTGTGGGCAGAAAATGGGTGATCACTGTACATTTCTCTTCTGTTTCCTATTTAAATTTTACTTCCTTAATTAAGCATTATGGACAGGGAAAGACCTAATCTAAGATCTGCAAAAAAATATTTTGCCTTCAAATTCATACCGTGATCGTAGCATGCATAGACTCGACTCATATGACCGGGATTTCCATGAAAAAGATTGTGGGCAGAAAATGGGTGATCACTGTACATTTCTCTTCTGTTTTCTATTTGTATTTCTATTTTATTTCCTCAATGTAGCATTATAGACAGGGTATGGCCTAATCTAAGATCTGCAAAAAAATATTTTGCCTTCAAATTCATACCGTGATCGTAGCATGCATGGACTCGTCTCATATGACTGGGATTTCCATGAAAAAGATTGTGGGCACAAAATGGGTGATCACTGTACATTTCTCTTCTGTTTCCTATTTATATTTTACTTTCTTAATTAAGCATTATGGACAGGGAAAGACCTAATCTAAGATCTGCAAAAAAATATTCTGCCTTCAATTTCATACCGTGATCGTAGCATGCATGGATAGAATCATATGACTGGGATTTACATGAAAAAGACTGTGGGCAGAAAATGGGTGATCACTGTACATTTCTCTTCTGTTCCCTATTTATATTTATATTTTACTTCCTCAATATAGCATTTTGGACAGGGAATGATCTAATCTAAGATTTGCAAAAAAATATTTTGCCATCAAATTCATACCGTGATCGTAGCATGCATGGGCTCGACTCATATGACTGGGATTTCCATGAAAAAGATTGTGGGAAGAAAATGGGTGATCACTGTACATTTCTCTTCTGTTTTCTATTTGTATTTCTATTTTACTTCCTCAATTTAGCATTATGGACAGGGAATGGCCTAATCTAAGATCTGCAAAAAAATATTTTGCCTTCAATTCATACTGTGATCGTAGCATGCATGGACTTGACTCATATGACTGGGATTTCCATGAAAAAGATTGTGGGCAGAAAATGGGTGATCACTGTACATTTCTCTTCTGGTTCCTATTTATATTTCTATTTTACTTCCTCAATTTAGCATTATGGACAGGGAAAGACCTAATCTATAATCTGCAAAAAAGTATTTTGCCTTCAAATTCATACCGTGATCGCAGCATGCATGGACTCGACTCATATGACTGGGATTTCCATGAAAAAGATTGTGGGCAGAAAATGGGTGATCACTGTACATTTCTCTTCTGTTTCCTATTTATATTTATATTTTACTTCCTCACTTTAGCGTTATGGACAGGGAAAGACCTAATCTAAGATCTGCAAAAAAATATTTTGCCTTCAAAATCATACCGTGATCGTAGCATACATGGACTCGACTCATATCACTGGGATTTCCATGAAAAAGATTGTATGCAGAAAATGGGTG
>CAWVQA010001378.1:0-133580 GCA_963932145.1 Acanthosepion lycidas
GAGTTGGAGAATCTGATAAACCCCACTTCCGGTAGTCTAGCTGCAAGAGAAATGCCTTAAATTGCCGTTTGAAGCTTCAACTTTGGGTTCCCAGTTCACGCTATTTGGGTACCGTAAAAAAAAGTCGATTAAGATTTGTCATTTTTGGTAGTGATTTTATTCGCCTGTTAGATGCACAATGAGTTGGAGAATCTGATAAACCCCACTTCCGGTAGTCTAGCTGCAAGAGAAATGCCTTAAATTGCCGTTTGAAGCTTCAACTTTGGGTTCCCAGTTCACGCTATTTGGGTACCGTAAAAAAAAGTCGATTAAGATTTGTCATTTTTGGTAGTGATTTTATTCGCCTGTTAGATGCACAATGAGTTGGAGAATCTGATAAACCCCACTTCCGGTAATCTAGCTGCAAGGGAAATGCCTTAAATTGCCGTTTGAAGCTTCAACTTTGGGTTCCCAGTTCACGCTATTTGGGTATCGTAAAAAAAAGTCGATTAAGATTTGTCATTTTTGGTAGTGATTTTATTCGCCTGTTAGATGCACAATGAGTTGGAGAATCTGATAAACCCCACTTCCGGTAGTCTAGCTGCAAGTGAAATGCCTTAATTTGCCGTTTGAAGCTTCAACTTTGGGTTCCCAATTCACGCTATTTGGGTATCGTAAAAAAAAGTCGATTAAGATTTGTCATTTTTGGTAGTGATTTTATTCGCCTATTAGATGCACAATGAGTTGGAGAATCTGATAAACCCCACTTCCGGTAGTCTAGCTGCAAGAGAAATGCCTTAAATTGCCGTTTGAAGCTTCAACTTTGGGTTCCCAGTTCACGCTATTTGGGTATCGTAAAAAAAAGTCGATTAAGATTTGTCATTTTTGGTAGTGATTTTATTCGCCTATTAGATGCACAATGAGTTGGAGAATCTGATAAACCCCACTTCCGGTAGTCTAGCTGCAAGAGAAATGCCTTAAATTGCCGTTTGAAGCTTCAACTTTGGGTTCCCAGTTCACGCTATTTGGGTACCGTAAAAAAAAGTCGATTAAGATTTGTCATTTTTGGTAGTGATTTTATTCGCCTGTTAGATGCACAATGAGTTGGAGAATCTGATAAACCCCACTTCCGGTAATCTAGCTGCAAGGGAAATGCCTTAAATTGCCGTTTGAAGCTTCAACTTTGGGTTCCCAGTTCACGCTATTTGGGTATCGTAAAAAAAAGTCGATTAAGATTTGTCATTTTTGGTAGTGATTTTATTCGCCTGTTAGATGCACAATGAGTTGGAGAATCTGATAAACCCCACTTCCGGTAGTCTAGCTGCAAGTGAAATGCCTTAAATTGCCGTTTGAAGCTTCAACTTTGGGTTTCCAGTTCACGCTATTTGGGTATCGTAAAAAAAAGTCGATTAAGATTTGTCATTTTTGGTAGTGATTTTATTCGCCTATTAGATGCACAATGAGTTGGAGAATCTGATAAACCCCACTTCCGGTAGTCTAGCTGCAAGAGAAATGCCTTAAATTGCCGTTTGAAGCTTCAACTTTGGGTTCCCAGTTCACGCTATTTGGGTATCGTAAAAAAAAGTCGATTAAGATTTGTCATTTTTGGTAGTGATTTTATTCGCCTATTAGATGCACAATGAGTTGGAGAATCTGATAAACCCCACTTCCGGTAGTCTAGCTGCAAGAGAAATGCCTTAAATTGCCGTTTGAAGCTTCAACTTTGGGTTCCCAGTTCACGCTATTTGGGTATCGTAAAAAAAAGTCGATTAAGATTTGTCATTTTTGGTAGTGATTTTATTCGCCTATTAGATGCACAATGAGTTGGAGAATCTGATAAACCCCACTTCCGGTAGTCTAGCTGCAAGAGAAATGCCTTAAATTGCCGTTTGAAGCTTCAACTTTGGGTTCCCAGTTCACGCTATTTGGGTATCGTAAAAAAAAGTCGATTAAGATTTGTCATTTTTGGTAGTGATTTTATTCGCCTATTAGATGCACAATGAGTTGGAGAATCTGATAAACCCCACTTCCGGTAGTCTAGCTGCAAGAGAAATGCCTTAAATTGCCGTTTGAAGCTTCAACTTTGGGTTCCCAGTTCACGCTATTTGGGTATCGTAAAAAAAAGTCGATTAAGATTTGTCATTTTTGGTAGTGATTTTATTCGCCTGTTAGATGCACAATGAGTTGGAGAATCTGATAAACCCCACTTCCGGTAATCTAGCTGCAAGGGAAATGCCTTAAATTGCCGTTTGAAGCTTCAACTTTGGGTTCCCAGTTCACGCTATTTGGGTATCGTAAAAAAAAGTCGATTAAGATTTGTCATTTTTGGTAGTGATTTTATTCGCCTGTTAGATGCACAATGAGTTGGAGAATCTGATAAACCCCACTTCCGGTAGTCTAGCTGCAAGTGAAATGCCTTAAATTGCCGTTTGAAGCTTCAACTTTGGGTTCCCAGTTCACGCTATTTGGGTATCGTAAAAAAAAGTCGATTAAGATTTGTCATTTTTGGTAGTGATTTTATTCGCCTATTAGATGCACAATGAGTTGGAGAATCTGATAAACCCCACTTCCGGTAGTCTAGCTGCAAGAGAAATGCCTTAAATTGCCGTTTGAAGCTTCAACTTTGGGTTCCCAGTTCACGCTATTTGGGTATCGTAAAAAAAAGTCGATTAAGATTTGTCATTTTTGGTAGTGATTTTATTCGCCTATTAGATGCACAATGAGTTGGAGAATCTGATAAACCCCACTTCCGGTAGTCTAGCTGCAAGAGAAATGCCTTAAATTGCCGTTTGAAGCTTCAACTTTGGGTTCCCAGTTCACGCTATTTGGGTACCGTAAAAAAAAGTCGATTAAGATTTGTCATTTTTGGTAGTGATTTTATTCGCCTGTTAGATGCACAATGAGTTGGAGAATCTGATAAACCCCACTTCCGGTAATCTAGCTGCAAGGGAAATGCCTTAAATTGCCGTTTGAAGCTTCAACTTTGGGTTCCCAGTTCACGCTATTTGGGTATCGTAAAAAAAAGTCGATTAAGATTTGTCATTTTTGGTAGTGATTTTATTCGCCTGTTAGATGCACAATGAGTTGGAGAATCTGATAAACCCCACTTCCGGTAGTCTAGCTGCAAGTGAAATGCCTTAAATTGCCGTTTGAAGCTTCAACTTTGGGTTCCCAGTTCACGCTATTTGGGTATCGTAAAAAAAAGTCGATTAAGATTTGTCATTTTTGGTAGTGATTTTATTCGCCTATTAGATGCACAATGAGTTGGAGAATCTGATAAACCCCACTTCCGGTAGTCTAGCTGCAAGAGAAATGCCTTAAATTGCCGTTTGAAGCTTCAACTTTGGGTTCCCAGTTCACGCTATTTGGGTATCGTAAAAAAAAGTCGATTAAGATTTGTCATTTTTGGTAGTGATTTTATTCGCCTATTAGATGCACAATGAGTTGGAGAATCTGATAAACCCCACTTCCGGTAGTCTAGCTGCAAGAGAAATGCCTTAAATTGCCGTTTGAAGCTTCAACTTTGGGTTCCCAGTTCACGCTATTTGGGTACCGTAAAAAAAAGTCGATTAAGATTTGTCATTTTTGGTAGTGATTTTATTCGCCTGTTAGATGCACAATGAGTTGGAGAATCTGATAAACCCCACTTCCGGTAATCTAGCTGCAAGGGAAATGCCTTAAATTGCCGTTTGAAGCTTCAACTTTGGGTTCCCAGTTCACGCTATTTGGGTATCGTAAAAAAAAGTCGATTAAGATTTGTCATTTTTGGTAGTGATTTTATTCGCCTGTTAGATGCACAATGAGTTGGAGAATCTGATAAACCCCACTTCCGGTAGTCTAGCTGCAAGTGAAATGCCTTAAATTGCCGTTTGAAGCTTCAACTTTGGGTTCCCAGTTCACGCTATTTGGGTATCGTAAAAAAAAGTCGATTAAGATTTGTCATTTTTGGTAGTGATTTTATTCGCCTATTAGATGCACAATGAGTTGGAGAATCTGATAAACCCCACTTCCGGTAGTCTAGCTGCAAGAGAAATGCCTTAAATTGCCGTTTGAAGCTTCAACTTTGGGTTCCCAGTTCACGCTATTTGGGTATCGTAAAAAAAAGTCGATTAAGATTTGTCATTTTTGGTAGTGATTTTATTCGCCTATTAGATGCACAATGAGTTGGAGAATCTGATAAACCCCACTTCCGGTAGTCTAGCTGCAAGAGAAATGCCTTAAATTGCCGTTTGAAGCTTCAACTTTGGGTTCCCAGTTCACGCTATTTGGGTATCGTAAAAAAAAGTCGATTAAGATTTGTCATTTTTGGTAGTGATTTTATTCGCCTATTAGATGCACAATGAGTTGGAGAATCTGATAAACCCCACTTCCGGTAGTCTAGCTGCAAGAGAAATGCCTTAAATTGCCGTTTGAAGCTTCAACTTTGGGTTCCCAGTTCACGCTATTTGGGTATCGTAAAAAAAAGTCGATTAAGATTTGTCATTTTTGGTAGTGATTTTATTCGCCTATTAGATGCACAATTAGTTGGAGAATCTGATAAACCCCACTTCCGGTAGTCTAGCTGCAAGAGAAATGCCTTAAATTGCCGTTTGAAGCTTCAACTTTGGGTTCCCAGTTCACGCTATTTGGGTACCGTAAAAAAAAGTCGATTAAGATTTGTCATTTTTGGTAGTGATTTTATTCGCCTGTTAGATGCACAATGAGTTGGAGAATCTGATAAACCCCACTTCCGGTAATCTAGCTGCAAGGGAAATGCCTTAAATTGCCGTTTGAAGCTTCAACTTTGGGTTCCCAGTTCACGCTATTTGGATAACTTAAAAAAAAGTCGATTAAGATTTGTCATTTTTGGTAGTGATTTTATTCGCCTGTTAGATGCACAATGAGTTGGAGAATCTGATAAACCCCACTTCCGGTAGTCTAGCTGCAAGTGAAATGCCTTAAATTGCCGTTTGAAGCTTCAACTTTGGGTTCCCAGTTCACGCTATTTGGGTATCGTAAAAAAAAGTCGATTAAGATTTGTCATTTTTGGTAGTGATTTTATTCGCCTATTAGATGCACAATGAGTTGGAGAATCTGATAAACCCCACTTCCGGTAGTCTAGCTGCAAGAGAAATGCCTTAAATTGCCGTTTGAAGCTTCAACTTTGGGTTCCCAGTTCACGCTATTTGGGTATCGTAAAAAAAAGTCGATTAAGATTTGTCATTTTTGGCAGTGATTTTATTCGCCTATTAGATGCACAATGAGTTGGAGAATCTGATAAACCCCACTTCCGGTAGTCTAGCTGCAAGAGAAATGCCTTAAATTGCCGTTTGAAGCTTCAACTTTGGGTTCCCAGTTCACGCTATTTGGGTATCGTAAAAAAAAGTCGATTAAGATTTGTCATTTTTGGTAGTGATTTTATTCGCCTATTAGATGCACAATGAGTTGGAGAATCTGATAAACCCCACTTCCGGTAGTCTAGCTGCAAGAGAAATGCCTTAAATTGCCGTTTGAAGCTTCAACTTTGGGTTCCCAGTTCACGCTATTTGGGTATCGTAAAAAAAAGTCGATTAAGATTTGTCATTTTTGGTAGTGATTTTATTCGCCTATTAGATGCACAATGAGTTGGAGAATCTGATAAACCCCACTTCCGGTAGTCTAGCTGCAAGAGAAATGCCTTAAATTGCCGTTTGAAGCTTCAACTTTGGGTTCCCAGTTCACGCTATTTGGGTACCGTAAAAAAAAGTCGATTAAGATTTGTCATTTTTGGTAGTGATTTTATTCGCCTGTTAGATGCACAATGAGTTGGAGAATCATATAAACCCCACTTCCGGTAATCTAGCTGCAAGGGAAATGCCTTAAATTGCCGTTTGAAGCTTCAACTTTGGGTTCCCAGTTCACGCTATTTGGGTATCGTAAAAAAAAGTCGATTAAGATTTGTCATTTTTGGTAGTGATTTTATTCGCCTGTTAGATGCACAATGAGTTGGAGAATCTGATAAACCCAACTTCCGGTAGTCTAGCTGCAAGTGAAATGCCTTAAATTGCCGTTTGAAGCTTCAACTTTGGGTTCCCAGTTCACGCTATTTGGGTATCGTAAAAAAAAGTCGATTAAGATTTGTCATTTTTGGTAGTGATTTTATTCGCCTATTAGATGCACAATGAGTTGGAGAATCTGATAAACCCCACTTCCGGTAGTCTAGCTGCAAGAGAAATGCCTTAAATTGCCGTTTGAAGCTTCAACTTTGGGTTCCCAGTTCACGCTATTTGGGTATCGTAAAAAAAAGTCGATTAAGATTTGTCATTTTTGGTAGTGATTTTATTCGCCTATTAGATGCACAATGAGTTGGAGAATCTGATAAACCCCACTTCCGGTAGTCTAGCTGCAAGAGAAATGCCTTAAATTGCCGTTTGAAGCTTCAACTTTGGGTTCCCAGTTCACGCTATTTGGGTATCGTAAAACAAAGTCGATTAAGATTTGTCATTTTTGGTAGTGATTTTATTCGCCTATTAGATGCACAATGAGTTGGAGAATCTGATAAACCCCACTTCCGGTAGTCTAGCTGCAAGAGAAATGCCTTAAATTGCCGTTTGAAGCTTCAACTTTGGGTTCCCAGTTCACGCTATTTGGGTACCGTAAAAAAAAGTCGATTAAGATTTGTCATTTTTGGTAGTGATTTTATTCGCCTGTTAGATGCACAATGAGTTGGAGAATCTGATAAACCCCACTTCCGGTAATCTAGCTGCAAGGGAAATGCCTTAAATTGCCGTTTGAAGCTTCAACTTTGGGTTCCCAGTTCACGCTATTTGGGTATCGTAAAAAAAAGTCGATTAAGATTTGTCATTTTTGGTAGTGATTTTATTCGCCTGTTAGATGCACAATGAGTTGGAGAATCTGATAAACCCCACTTCCGGTAGTCTAGCTGCAATTGAAATGCCTTAAATTGCCGTTTGAAGCTTCAACTTTGGGTTCCCAGTTCACGCTATTTGGGTATCGTAAAAAAAAGTCGATTAAGATTTGTCATTTTTGGTAGTGATTTTATTCGCCTATTAGATGCACAATGAGTTGGAGAATCTGATAAACCCCACTTCCGGTAGTCTAGCTGCAAGAGAAATGCCTTAAATTGCCGTTTGAAGCTTCAACTTTGGGTTCCCAGTTCACGCTATTTGGGTATCGTAAAAAAAAGTCGATTAAGATTTGTCATTTTTGGTAGTGATTTTATTCGCCTATTAGATGCACAATGAGTTGGAGAATCTGATAAACCCCACTTCCGGTAGTCTAGCTGCAAGAGAAATGCCTTAAATTGCCGTTTGAAGCTTCAACTTTGGGTTCCCAGTTCACGCTATTTGGGTATCGTAAAAAAAAGTCGATTAAGATTTGTCATTTTTGGTAGTGATTTTATTCGCCTATTAGATGCACAATGAGTTGGAGAATCTGATAAACCCCACTTCCGGTAGTCTAGCTGCAAGAGAAATGCCTTAAATTGCCGTTTGAAGCTTCAACTTTGGGTTCCCAGTTCACGCTATTTGGGTACCGTAAAAAAAAGTCGATTAAGATTTGTCATTTTTGGTAGTGATTTTATTCGCCTGTTAGATGCACAATGAGTTGGAGTATCTGATAAACCCCACTTCCGGTAATCTAGCTGCAAGGGAAATGCCTTAAATTGCCGTTTGAAGCTTCAACTTTGGGTTCCCAGTTCACGCTATTTGGGTATCGTAAAAAAAAGTCGATTAAGATTTGTCATTTTTGGTAGTGATTTTATTCGCCTGTTAGATGCACAATGAGTTGGAGAATCTGATAAACCCCACTTCCGGTAGTCTAGCTGCAAGTGAAATGCCTTAAATTGCCGTTTGAAGCTTCAACTTTGGGTTCCCAGTTCACGCTATTTGGGTATCGTAAAGAAAAGTCGATTAAGATTTGTCATTTTTGGTAGTGATTTTATTCGCCTATTAGATGCACAATGAGTTGGAGAATCTGATAAACCCCACTTCCGGTAGTCTAGCTGCAAGAGAAATGCCTTAAATTGCCGTTTGAAGCTTCAACTTTGGGTTCCCAGTTCACGCTATTTGGGTATCGTAAAAAAAAGTCGATTAAGATTTGTCATTTTTGGTAGTGATTTTATTCGCCTATTAGATGCACAATGAGTTGGAGAATCTGATAAACCCCACTTCCGGTAGTCTAGCTGCAAGAGAAATGCCTTAAATTGCCGTTTGAAGCTTCAACTTTGGGTTCCCAGTTCACGCTATTTGGGTATCGTAAAAAAAAGTCGATTAAGATTTGTCATTTTTGGTAGTGATTTTATTCGCCTATTAGATGCACAATGAGTTGGAGAATCTGATAAACCCCACTTCCGGTAGTCTAGCTGCAAGAGAAATGCCTTAAATTGCCGTTTGAAGCTTCAACTTTGGGTTCCCAGTTCACGCTATTTGGGTATCGTAAAAAAAAGTCGATTAAGATTTGTCATTTTTGGTAGTGATTTTATTCGCCTATTAGATGCACAATGAGTTGGAGAATCTGATAAACCCCACTTCCGGTAGTCTAGCTGCAAGAGAAATGCCTTAAATTGCCGTTTGAAGCTTCAACTTTGGGTTCCCAGTTCACGCTATTTGGGTATCGTAAAAAAAAGTCGATTAAGATTTGTCATTTTTGGTAGTGATTTTATTCGCCTGTTAGATGCACAATGAGTTGGAGAATCTGATAAACCCCACTTCCGGTAATCTAGCTGCAAGGGAAATGCCTTAAATTGCCGTTTGAAGCTTCAACTTTGGGTTCCCAGTTCACGCTATTTGGGTATCGTAAAAAAAAGTCGATTAAGATTTGTCATTTTTGGTAGTGATTTTATTCGCCTGTTAGATGCACAATGAGTTGGAGAATCTGATAAACCCCACTTCCGGTAGTCTAGCTGCAAGAGAAATGCCTTAAATTGCCGTTTGAAGCTTCAACTTTGGGTTCCCAGTTCACGCTATTTGGGTATCGTAAAAAAAAGTCGATTAAGATTTGTCATTTTTGGTAGTGATTTTATTCGCCTATTAGATGCACAATGAGTTGGAGAATCTGATAAACCCCACTTCCGGTAGTCTAGCTGCAAGAGAAATGCCTTAAATTGCCGTTTGAAGCTTCAACTTTGGGTTCCCAGTTCACGCTATTTGGGTATCGTAAAAAAAAGTCGATTAAGATTTGTCATTTTTGGTAGTGATTTTATTCGCCTATTAGATGCACAATGAGTTGGAGAATCTGATAAACCCCACTTCCGGTAGTCTAGCTGCAAGAGAAATGCCTTAAATTGCCGTTTGAAGCTTCAACTTTGGGTTCCCAGTTCACGCTATTTGGGTACCGTAAAAAAAAGTCGATTAAGATTTGTCATTTTTGGTAGTGATTTTATTCGCCTGTTAGATGCACAATGAGTTGGAGAATCTGATAAACCCCACTTCCGGTAATCTAGCTGCAAGGGAAATGCCTTAAATTGCCGTTTGAAGCTTCAACTTTGGGTTCCCAGTTCACGCTATTTGGGTATCGTAAAAAAAAGTCGATTAAGATTTGTCATTTTTGGTAGTGATTTTATTCGCCTGTTAGATGCACAATGAGTTGGAGAATCTGATAAACCCCACTTCCGGTAGTCTAGCTGCAAGTGAAATGCCTTAAATTGCCGTTTGAAGCTTCAACTTTGGGTTCCCAGTTCACGCTATTTGGGTATCGTAAAAAAAAGTCGATTAAGATTTGTCATTTTTGGTAGTGATTTTATTCGCCTATTAGATGCACAATGAGTTGGAGAATCTGATAAACCCCACTTCCGGTAGTCTAGCTGCAAGAGAAATGCCTTAAATTGCCGTTTGAAGCTTCAACTTTGGGTTCCCAGTTCACGCTATTTGGGTATCGTAAAAAAAAGTCGATTAAGATTTGTCATTTTTGGTAGTGATTTTATTCGCCTATTAGATGCACAATGAGTTTGAGAATCTGATAAACCCCACTTCCGGTAGTCTAGCTGCAAGAGAAATGCCTTAAATTGCCGTTTGAAGCTTCAACTTTGGGTTCCCAGTTCACGCTATTTGGGTACCGTAAAAAAAGTCGATTAAGATTTGTCATTTTTGGTAGTGATTTTATTCGCCTGTTAGATGCACAATGAGTTGGAGAATCTGATAAACCCCACTTCCGGTAATCTAGCTGCAAGGGAAATGCCTTAAATTGCCGTTTGAAGCTTCAACTTTGGGTTCCCAGTTCACGCTATTTGGGTATCGTAAAAAAAAGTCGATTAAGATTTGTCATTTTTGGTAGTGATTTTATTCGCCTGTTAGATGCACAATGAGTTGGAGAATCTGATAAACCCCACTTCCGGTAGTCTAGCTGCAAGTGAAATGCCTTAAATTGCCGTTTGAAGCTTCAACTTTGGGTTCCCAGTTCACGCTATTTGGGTATCGTAAAAAAAAGTCGATTAAGATTTGTCATTTTTGGTAGTGATTTTATTCGCCTATTAGATGCACAATGAGTTGGAGAATCTGATAAACCCCACTTCCGGTAGTCTAGCTGCAAGAGAAATGCCTTAAATTGCCGTTTGAAGCTTCAACTTTGGGTTCCCAGTTCACGCTATTTGGGTATCGTAAAAAAAAGTCGATTAAGATTTGTCATTTTTGGTAGTGATTTTATTCGCCTATTAGATGCACAATGAGTTGGAGAATCTGATAAACCCCACTTCCGGTAGTCTAGCTGCAAGAGAAATGCCTTAAATTGCCGTTTGAAGCTTCAACTTTGGGTTCCCAGTTCACGCTATTTGGGTATCGTAAAAAAAAGTCGATTAAGATTTGTCATTTTTGGTAGTGATTTTATTCGCCTATTAGATGCACAATGAGTTGGAGAATCTGATAAACCCCACTTCCGGTAGTCTAGCTGCAAGAGAAATGCCTTAAATTGCCGTTTGAAGCTTCAACTTTGGGTTCCCAGTTCACGCTATTTGGGTATCGTAAAAAAAAGTCGATTAAGATTTGTCATTTTTGGTAGTGATTTTATTCGCCTATTAGATGCACAATGAGTTGGAGAATCTGATAAACCCCACTTCCGGTAGTCTAGCTGCAAGAGAAATGCCTTAAATTGCCGTTTGAAGCTTCAACTTTGGGTTCCCAGTTCACGCTATTTGGGTATCGTAAAAAAAAGTCGATTAAGATTTGTCATTTTTGGTAGTGATTTTATTCGCCTGTTAGATGCACAATGAGTTGGAGAATCTGATAAACCCCACTTCCGGTAATCTAGCTGCAAGGGAAATGCCTTAAATTGCCGTTTGAAGCTTCAACTTTGGGTTCCCAGTTCACGCTATTTGGGTATCGTAAAAAAAAGTCGATTAAGATTTGTCATTTTTGGTAGTGATTTTATTCGCCTATTAGATGCACAATGAGTTGGAGAATCTGATAAACCCCACTTCCGGTAGTCTAGCTGCAAGAGAAATGCCTTAAATTGCCGTTTGAAGCTTCAACTTTGGGTTCCCAGTTCACGCTATTTGGGTATCGTAAAAAAAAGTCGATTAAGATTTGTCATTTTTGGTAGTGATTTTATTCGCCTATTAGATGCACAATGAGTTGGAGAATCTGATAAACCCCACTTCCGGTAGTCTAGCTGCAAGAGAAATGCCTTAAATTGCCGTTTGAAGCTTCAACTTTGGGTTCCCAGTTCACGCTATTTGGGTATCGTAAAAAAAAGTCGATTAAGATTTGTCATTTTTGGTAGTGATTTTATTCGCCTGTTAGATGCACAATGAGTTGGAGAATCTGATAAACCCCACTTCCGGTAATCTAGCTGCAAGGGAAATGCCTTAAATTGCCGTTTGAAGCTTCAACTTTGGGTTCCCAGTTCACGCTATTTGGGTATCGTAAAAAAAAGTCGATTAAGATTTGTCATTTTTGGTAGTGATTTTATTCGCCTGTTAGATGCACAATGAGTTGGAGAATCTGATAAACCCCACTTCCGGTAGTCTAGCTGCAAGTGAAATGCCTTAAATTGCCGTTTGAAGCTTCAACTTTGGGTTCCCAGTTCACGCTATTTGGGTATCGTAAAAAAAAGTCGATTAAGATTTGTCATTTTTGGTAGTGATTTTATTCGCCTATTAGATGCACAATGAGTTGGAGAATCTGATAAACCCCACTTCCGGTAGTCTAGCTGCAAGAGAAATGCCTTAAATTGCCGTTTGAAGCTTCAACTTTGGGTTCCCAGTTCACGCTATTTGGGTATCGTAAAAAAAAGTCGATTAAGATTTGTCATTTTTGGTAGTGATTTTATTCGCCTATTAGATGCACAATGAGTTGGAGAATCTGATAAACCCCACTTCCGGTAGTCTAGCTGCAAGAGAAATGCCTTAAATTGCCGTTTGAAGCTTCAACTTTGGGTTCCCAGTTCACGCTATTTGGGTACCGTAAAAAAAAGTCGATTAAGATTTGTCATTTTTGGTAGTGATTTTATTCGCCTGTTAGATGCACAATGAGTTGGAGAATCTGATAAACCCCACTTCCGGTAATCTAGCTGCAAGGGAAATGCCTTAAATTGCCGTTTGAAGCTTCAACTTTGGGTTCCCAGTTCACGCTATTTGGGTATCGTAAAAAAAAGTCGATTAAGATTTGTCATTTTTGGTAGTGATTTTATTCGCCTGTTAGATGCACAATGAGTTGGAGAATCTGATAAACCCCACTTCCGGTAATCTAGCTGCAAGGGAAATGCCTTAAATTGCCGTTTGAAGCTTCAACTTTGGGTTCCCAGTTCACGCTATTTGGGTACCGTAAAAAAAAGTCGATTAAGATTTGTCATTTTTGGTAGTGATTTTATTCGCCTATTAGATGCACAATGAGTTGGAGAATCTGATAAACCCCACTTCCGGTAGTCTAGCTGCAAGTGAAATGCCTTAAATTGCCGTTTGAAGCTTCAACTTTGGGTTCCCAGTTCACGCTATTTGGGTATCGTAAAAAAAAGTCGATTAAGATTTGTCATTTTTGGCAGTGATTTTATTCGCCTATTAGATGCACAATGAGTTGGAGAATCTGATAAACCCCACTTCCGGTAGTCTAGCTGCAAGAGAAATGCCTTAAATTGCCGTTTGAAGCTTCAACTTTGGGTTCCCAGTTCACGCTATTTGGGTATCGTAAAAAAAAGTCGATTAAGATTTGTCATTTTTGGTAGTGATTTTATTCGCCTATTAGATGCACAATGAGTTGGAGAATCTGATAAACCCCACTTCCGGTAGTCTAGCTGCAAGAGAAATGCCTTAAATTGCCGTTTGAAGCTTCAACTTTGGGTTCCCAGTTCACGCTATTTGGGTACCGTAAAAAAAAGTCGATTAAGATTTGTCATTTTTGGTAGTGATTTTATTCGCCTGTTAGATGCACAATGAGTTGGAGAATCTGATAAACCCCACTTCCGGTAATCTAGCTGCAAGGGAAATGCCTTAAATTGCCGTTTGAAGCTTCAACTTTGGGTTCCCAGTTCACGCTATTTGGGTATCGTAAAAAAAAGTCGATTAAGATTTGTCATTTTTGGTAGTGATTTTATTCGCCTATTAGATGCACAATGAGTTGGAGAATCTGATAAACCCCACTTCCGGTAGTCTAGCTGCAAGAGAAATGCCTTAAATTGCCGTTTGAAGCTTCAACTTTGGGTTCCCAGTTCACGCTATTTGGGTACCGTAAAAAAAAGTCGATTAAGATTTGTCATTTTTGGTAGTGATTTTATTCGCCTATTAGATGCACAATGAGTTGGAGAATCTGATAAACCCCACTTCCGGTAGTCTAGCTGCAAGAGAAATGCCTTAAATTGCCGTTTGAAGCTTCAACTTTGGGTTCCCAGTTCACGCTATTTGGGTATCGTAAAAAAAAGTCGATTAAGATTTGTCATTTTTGGTAATGATTTTATTCGCCTATTAGATGCACAATGAGTTGGAGAATCTGATAAACCCCACTTCCGGTAGTCTAGCTGCAAGAGAAATGCCTTAAATTGCCGTTTGAAGCTTCAACTTTGGGTTCCCAGTTCACGCTATTTGGGTACCGTAAAAAAAAGTCGATTAAGATTTGTCATTTTTGGTAGTGATTTTATTCGCCTGTTAGATGCACAATGAGTTGGAGAATCTGATAAACCCCACTTCCGGTAGTCTAGCTGCAAGAGAAATGCCTTAAATTGCCGTTTGAAGCTTCAACTTTGGGTTCCCAGTTCACGCTATTTGCGTATCGTAAAAAAAAGTCGATTAAGATTTGTCATTTTTGGTAGTGATTTTATTCGCCTGTTAGATGCACAATGAGTTGGAGAATCTGATAAACCCCACTTCCGGTAGTCTAGCTGCAAGTGAAATGCCTTAAATTGCCGTTTGAAGCTTCAACTTTGGGTTCCCAGTTCACGCTATTTGGGTATCGTAAAAAAAAGTCGATTAAGATTTGTCATTTTTGGTAGTGATTTTATTCGCCTATTAGATGCACAATGAGTTGGAGAATCTGATAAACCCCACTTCCGGTAGTCTAGCTGCAAGAGAAATGCCTTAAATTGCCGTTTGAAGCTTCAACTTTGGGTTCCCAGTTCACGCTATTTGGGTACCGTAAAAAAAAGTCGATTAAGATTTGTCATTTTTGGTAGTGATTTTATTCGCCTGTTAGATGCACAATGAGTTGGAGAATCTGATAAACCCCACTTCCGGTAGTCTAGCTGCAAGGGAAATGCCTTAAATTGCCGTTTGAAGCTTCAACTTTGGGTTCCCAGTTCACGCTATTTGGGTATCGTAAAAAAAAGTCGATTAAGATTTGTCATTTTTGGTAGTGATTTTATTCGCCTATTAGATGCACAATGAGTTGGAGAATCTGATAAACCCCACTTCCGGTAGTCTAGCTGCAAGAGAAATGCCTTAAATTGCCGTTTGAAGCTTCAACTTTGGGTTCCCAGTTCACGCTATTTGGGTATCGTAAAAAAAAGTCGATTAAGATTTGTCATTTTTGGTAGTGATTTTATTCGCCTATTAGATGCACAATGAGTTGGAGAATCTGATAAACCCCACTTCCGGTAGTCTAGCTGCAAGAGAAATGCCTTAAATTGCCGTTTGAAGCTTCAACTTTGGGTTCCCAGTTCACGCTATTTGGGTACCGTAAAAAAAAGTCGATTAAGATTTGTCATTTTTGGTAGTGATTTTATTCGCCTGTTAGATGCACAATGAGTTGGAGAATCTGATAAACCCCACTTCCGGTAATCTAGCTGCAAGGGAAATGCCTTAAATTGCCGTTTGAAGCTTCAACTTTGGGTTCCCAGTTCACGCTATTTGGGTATCGTAAAAAAAAGTCGATTAAGATTTGTCATTTTTGGTAGTGATTTTATTCGCCTGTTAGATGCACAATGAGTTGGAGAATCTGATAAACCCCACTTCCGGTAGTCTAGCTGCAAGTGAAATGCCTTAAATTGCCGTTTGAAGCTTCAACTTTGGGTTCCCAGTTCACGCTATTTGGGTATCGTAAAAAAAAGTCGATTAAGATTTGTCATTTTTGGTAGTGATTTTATTCGCCTATTAGATGCACAATGAGTTGGAGAATCTGATAAACCCCACTTCCGGTAGTCTAGCTGCAAGAGAAATGCCTTAAATTGCCGTTTGAAGCTTCAACTTTGGGTTCCCAGTTCACGCTATTTGGGTATCGTAAAAAAAAGTCGATTAAGATTTGTCATTTTTGGTAGTGATTTTATTCGCCTATTAGATGCACAATGAGTTGGAGAATCTGATAAACCCCACTTCCGGTAGTCTAGCTGCAAGAGAAATGCCTTAAATTGCCGTTTGAAGCTTCAACTTTGGGTTCCCAGTTCACGCTATTTGGGTATCGTAAAAAAAAGTCGATTAAGATTTGTCATTTTTGGTAGTGATTTTATTCGCCTATTAGATGCACAATGAGTTGGAGAATCTGATAAACCCCACTTCCGGTAGTCTAGCTGCAAGAGAAATGCCTTAAATTGCCGTTTGAAGCTTCAACTTTGGGTTCCCAGTTCACGCTATTTGGGTATCGTAAAAAAAAGTCGATTAAGATTTGTCATTTTTGGTAGTGATTTTATTCGCCTATTAGATGCACAATGAGTTGGAGAATCTGATAAACCCCACTTCCGGTAGTCTAGCTGCAAGAGAAATGCCTTAAATTGCCGTTTGAAGCTTCAACTTTGGGTTCCCAGTTCACGCTATTTGGGTACCGTAAAAAAAAGTCGATTAAGATTTGTCATTTTTGGTAGTGATTTTATTCGCCTGTTAGATGCACAATGAGTTGGAGAATCTGATAAACCCCACTTCCGGTAGTCTAGCTGCAAGAGAAATGCCTTAAATTGCCGTTTGAAGCTTCAACTTTGGGTTCCCAGTTCACGCTATTTGGGTATCGTAAAAAAAAGTCGATTAAGATTTGTCATTTTTGGTAGTGATTTTATTCGCCTATTAGATGCACAATGAGTTGGAGAATCTGATAAACCCCACTTCCGGTAGTCTAGCTGCAAGAGAAATGCCTTAAATTGCCGTTTGAAGCTTCAACTTTGGGTTCCCAGTTCACGCTATTTGGGTATCGTAAAAAAAAGTCGATTAAGATTTGTCATTTTTGGTAGTGATTTTATTCGCCTATTAGATGCACAATGAGTTGGAGAATCTGATAAACCCCACTTCCGGTAGTCTAGCTGCAAGAGAAATGCCTTAAATTGCCGTTTGAAGCTTCAACTTTGGGTTCCCAGTTCACGCTATTTGGGTATCGTAAAAAAAAGTCGATTAAGATTTGTCATTTTTGGTAGTGATTTTATTCGCCTGTTAGATGCACAATGAGTTGGAGAATCTGATAAACCCCACTTCCGGTAATCTAGCTGCAAGGGAAATGCCTTAAATTGCCGTTTGAAGCTTCAACTTTGGGTTCCCAGTTCACGCTATTTGGGTATCGTAAAAAAAAGTCGATTAAGATTTGTCATTTTTGGTAGTGATTTTATTCGCCTGTTAGATGCACAATGAGTTGGAGAATCTGATAAACCCCACTTCCGGTAGTCTAGCTGCAAGTGAAATGCCTTAAATTGCCGTTTGAAGCTTCAACTTTGGGTTCCCAGTTCACGCTATTTGGGTATCGTAAAAAAAAGTCGATTAAGATTTGTCATTTTTGGTAGTGATTTTATTCGCCTATTAGATGCACAATGAGTTGGAGAATCTGATAAACCCCACTTCCGGTAGTCTAGCTGCAAGAGAAATGCCTTAAATTGCCGTTTGAAGCTTCAACTTTGGGTTCCCAGTTCACGCTATTTGGGTATCGTAAAAAAAAGTCGATTAAGATTTGTCATTTTTGGTAGTGATTTTATTCGCCTATTAGATGCACAATGAGTTGGAGAATCTGATAAACCCCACTTCCGGTAGTCTAGCTGCAAGAGAAATGCCTTAAATTGCCGTTTGAAGCTTCAACTTTGGGTTCCCAGTTCACGCTATTTGGGTACCGTAAAAAAAAGTCGATTAAGATTTGTCATTTTTGGTAGTGATTTTATTCGCCTGTTAGATGCACAATGAGTTGGAGAATCTGATAAACCCCACTTCCGGTAATCTAGCTGCAAGGGAAATGCCTTAAATTGCCGTTTGAAGCTTCAACTTTGGGTTCCCAGTTCACGCTATTTGGGTATCGTAAAAAAAAGTCGATTAAGATTTGTCATTTTTGGTAGTGATTTTATTCGCCTGTTAGATGCACAATGAGTTGGAGAATCTGATAAACCCCACTTCCGGTAGTCTAGCTGCAAGTGAAATGCCTTAAATTGCCGTTTGAAGCTTCAACTTTGGGTTCCCAGTTCACGCTATTTGGGTATCGTAAAAAAAAGTCGATTAAGATTTGTCATTTTTGGTAGTGATTTTATTCGCCTATTAGATGCACAATGAGTTGGAGAATCTGATAAACCCCACTTCCGGTAGTCTAGCTGCAAGAGAAATGCCTTAAATTGCCGTTTGAAGCTTCAACTTTGGGTTCCCAGTTCACGCTATTTGGGTATCGTAAAAAAAAGTCGATTAAGATTTGTCATTTTTGGTAGTGATTTTATTCGCCTATTAGATGCACAATGAGTTGGAGAATCTGATAAACCCCACTTCCGGTAGTCTAGCTGCAAGAGAAATGCCTTAAATTGCCGTTTGAAGCTTCAACTTTGGGTTCCCAGTTCACGCTATTTGGGTATCGTAAAAAAAAGTCGATTAAGATTTGTCATTTTTGGTAGTGATTTTATTCGCCTATTAGATGCACAATGAGTTGGAGAATCTGATAAACCCCACTTCCGGTAGTCTAGCTGCAAGAGAAATGCCTTAAATTGCCGTTTGAAGCTTCAACTTTGGGTTCCCAGTTCACGCTATTTGGGTATCGTAAAAAAAAGTCGATTAAGATTTGTCATTTTTGGTAGTGATTTTATTCGCCTATTAGATGCACAATGAGTTGGAGAATCTGATAAACCCCACTTCCGGTAGTCTAGCTGCAAGAGAAATGCCTTAAATTGCCGTTTGAAGCTTCAACTTTGGGTTCCCAGTTCACGCTATTTGGGTATCGTAAAAAAAAGTCGATTAAGATTTGTCATTTTTGGTAGTGATTTTATTCGCCTGTTAGATGCACAATGAGTTGGAGAATCTGATAAACCCCACTTCCGGTAATCTAGCTGCAAGGGAAATGCCTTAAATTGCCGTTTGAAGCTTCAACTTTGGGTTCCCAGTTCACGCTATTTGGGTATCGTAAAAAAAAGTCGATTAAGATTTGTCATTTTTGGTAGTGATTTTATTCGCCTGTTAGATGCACAATGAGTTGGAGAATCTGATAAACCCCACTTCCGGTAGTCTAGCTGCAAGTGAAATGCCTTAAATTGCCGTTTGAAGCTTCAACTTTGGGTTCCCAGTTCACGCTATTTGGGTATCGTAAAAAAAAGTCGATTAAGATTTGTCATTTTTGGTAGTGATTTTATTCGCCTATTAGATGCACAATGAGTTGGAGAATCTGATAAACCCCACTTCCGGTAGTCTAGCTGCAAGAGAAATGCCTTAAATTGCCGTTTGAAGCTTCAACTTTGGGTTCCCAGTTCACGCTATTTGGGTATCGTAAAAAAAAGTCGATTAAGATTTGTCATTTTTGGTAGTGATTTTATTCGCCTATTAGATGCACAATGAGTTGGAGAATCTGATAAACCCCACTTCCGGTAGTCTAGCTGCAAGAGAAATGCCTTAAATTGCCGTTTGAAGCTTCAACTTTGGGTTCCCAGTTCACGCTATTTGGGTACCGTAAAAAAAAGTCGATTAAGATTTGTCATTTTTGGTAGTGATTTTATTCGCCTGTTAGATGCACAATGAGTTGGAGAATCTGATAAACCCCACTTCCGGTAATCTAGCTGCAAGGGAAATGCCTTAAATTGCCGTTTGAAGCTTCAACTTTGGGTTCCCAGTTCACGCTATTTGGGTATCGTAAAAAAAAGTCGATTAAGATTTGTCATTTTTGGTAGTGATTTTATTCGCCTGTTAGATGCACAATGAGTTGGAGAATCTGATAAACCCCACTTCCGGTAGTCTAGCTGCAAGTGAAATGCCTTAAATTGCCGTTTGAAGCTTCAACTTTGGGTTCCCAGTTCACGCTATTTGGGTATCGTAAAAAAAAGTCGATTAAGATTTGTCATTTTTGGTAGTGATTTTATTCGCCTATTAGATGCACAATGAGTAGGAGAATCTGATAAACCCCACTTCCGGTAGTCTAGCTGCAAGAGAAATGCCTTAAATTGCCGTTTGAAGCTTCAACTTTGGGTTCCCAGTTCACGCTATTTGGGTATCGTAAAAAAAAGTCGATTAAGATTTGTCATTTTTGGTAGTGATTTTATTCGCCTATTAGATGCACAATGAGTTGGAGAATCTGATAAACCCCACTTCCGGTAGTCTAGCTGCAAGAGAAATGCCTTAAATTGCCGTTTGAAGCTTCAACTTTGGGTTCCCAGTTCACGCTATTTGGGTACCGTAAAAAAAAGTCGATTAAGATTTGTCATTTTTGGTAGTGATTTTATTCGCCTGTTAGATGCACAATGAGTTGGAGAATCTGATAAACCCCACTTCCGGTAATCTAGCTGCAAGGGAAATGCCTTAAATTGCCGTTTGAAGCTTCAACTTTGGGTTCCCAGTTCACGCTATTTGGGTATCGTAAAAAAAAGTCGATTAAGATTTGTCATTTTTGGTAGTGATTTTATTCGCCTGTTAGATGCACAATGAGTTGGAGAATCTGATAAACCCCACTTCCGGTAGTCTAGCTGCAAGTGAAATGCCTTAAATTGCCGTTTGAAGCTTCAACTTTGGGTTCCCAGTTCACGCTATTTGGGTATCGTAAAAAAAAGTCGATTAAGATTTGTCATTTTTGGTAGTGATTTTATTCGCCTATTAGATGCACAATGAGTTGGAGAATCTGATAAACCCCACTTCCGGTAGTCTAGCTGCAAGAGAAATGCCTTAAATTGCCGTTTGAAGCTTCAACTTTGGGTTCCCAGTTCACGCTATTTGGGTATCGTAAAAAAAAGTCGATTAAGATTTGTCATTTTTGGTAGTGATTTTATTCGCCTATTAGATGCACAATGAGTTGGAGAATCTGATAGACCCCACTTCCGGTAGTCTAGCTGCAAGAGAAATGCCTTAAATTGCCGTTTGAAGCTTCAACTTTGGGTTCCCAGTTCACGCTATTTGGGTATCGTAAAAAAAAGTCGATTAAGATTTGTCATTTTTGGTAGTGATTTTATTCGCCTATTAGATGCACAATGAGTTGGAGAATCTGATAAACCCCACTTCCGGTAGTCTAGCTGCAAGAGAAATGCCTTAAATTGCCGTTTGAAGCTTCAACTTTGGGTTCCCAGTTCACGCTATTTGGGTACCGTAAAAAAAAGTCGATTAAGATTTGTCATTTTTGGTAGTGATTTTATTCGCCTGTTAGATGCACAATGAGTTGGAGAATCTGATAAACCCCACTTCCGGTAATCTAGCTGCAAGGGAAATGCCTTAAATTGCCGTTTGAAGCTTCAACTTTGGGTTCCCAGTTCACGCTATTTGGGTATCGTAAAAAAAAGTCGATTAAGATTTGTCATTTTTGGTAGTGATTTTATTCGCCTGTTAGATGCACAATGAGTTGGAGAATCTGATAAACCCCACTTCCGGTAGTCTAGCTGCAAGTGAAATGCCTTAAATTGCCGTTTGAAGCTTCAACTTTGGGTTCCCAGTTCACGCTATTTGGGTATCGTAAAAAAAAGTCGATTAAGATTTGTCATTTTTGGTAGTGATTTTATTCGCCTATTAGATGCACAATGAGTTGGAGAATCTGATAAACCCCACTTCCGGTAGTCTAGCTGCAAGAGAAATGCCTTAAATTGCCGTTTGAAGCTTCAACTTTGGGTTCCCAGTTCACGCTATTTGGGTATCGTAAAAAAAAGTCGATTAAGATTTGTCATTTTTGGTAGTGATTTTATTCGCCTATTAGATGCACAATGAGTTGGAGAATCTGATAAACCCCACTTCCGGTAGTCTAGCTGCAAGAGAAATGCCTTAAATTGCCGTTTGAAGCTTCAACTTTGGGTTCCCAGTTCACGCTATTTGGGTATCGTAAAAAAAAGTCGATTAAGATTTGTCATTTTTGGTAGTGATTTTATTCGCCTATTAGATGCACAATGAGTTGGAGAATCTGATAAACCCCACTTCCGGTAGTCTAGCTGCAAGAGAAATGCCTTAAATTGCCGTTTGAAGCTTCAACTTTGGGTTCCCAGTTCACGCTATTTGGGTACCGTAAAAAAAAGTCGATTAAGATTTGTCATTTTTGGTAGTGATTTTATTCGCCTGTTAGATGCACAATGAGTTGGAGAATCTGATAAACCCCACTTCCGGTAATCTAGCTGCAAGGGAAATGCCTTAAATTGCCGTTTGAAGCTTCAACTTTGGGTTCCCAGTTCACGCTATTTGGGTATCGTAAAAAAAAGTCGATTAAGATTTGTCATTTTTGGTAGTGATTTTATTCGCCTGTTAGATGCACAATGAGTTGGAGAATCTGATAAACCCCACTTCCGGTAGTCTAGCTGCAAGTGAAATGCCTTAAATTGCCGTTTGAAGCTTCAACTTTGGGTTCCCAGTTCACGCTATTTGGGTATCGTAAAAAAAAGTCGATTAAGATTTGTCATTTTTGGTAGTGATTTTATTCGCCTATTAGATGCACAATGAGTTGGAGAATCTGATAAACCCCACTTCCGGTAGTCTAGCTGCAAGAGAAATGCCTTAAATTGCCGTTTGAAGCTTCAACTTTGGGTTCCCAGTTCACGCTATTTGGGTATCGTAAAAAAAAGTCGATTAAGATTTGTCATTTTTGGTAGTGATTTTATTCGCCTATTAGATGCACAATGAGTTGGAGAATCTGATAAACCCCACTTCCGGTAGTCTAGCTGCAAGAGAAATGCCTTAAATTGCCGTTTGAAGCTTCAACTTTGGGTTCCCAGTTCACGCTATTTGGGTATCGTAAAAAAAAGTCGATTAAGATTTGTCATTTTTGGTAGTGATTTTATTCGCCTATTAGATGCACAATGAGTTGGAGAATCTGATAAACCCCACTTCCGGTAGTCTAGCTGCAAGAGAAATGCCTTAAATTGCCGTTTGAAGCTTCAACTTTGGGTTCCCAGTTCACGCTATTTGGGTACCGTAAAAAAAAGTCGATTAAGATTTGTCATTTTTGGTAGTGATTTTATTCGCCTGTTAGATGCACAATGAGTTGGAGAATCTGATAAACCCCACTTCCGGTAATCTAGCTGCAAGGGAAATGCCTTAAATTGCCGTTTGAAGCTTCAACTTTGGGTTCCCAGTTCACGCTATTTGGGTATCGTAAAAAAAAGTCGATTAAGATTTGTCATTTTTGGTAGTGATTTTATTCGCCTGTTAGATGCACAATGAGTTGGAGAATCTGATAAACCCCACTTCCGGTAGTCTAGCTGCAAGTGAAATGCCTTAAATTGCCGTTTGAAGCATCAACTTTGGGTTCCCAGTTCACGCTATTTGGGTATCGTAAAAAAAAGTCGATTAAGATTTGTCATTTTTGGTAGTGATTTTATTCGCCTATTAGATGCACAATGAGTTGGAGAATCTGATAAACCCCACTTCCGGTAGTCTAGCTGCAAGAGAAATGCCTTAAATTGCCGTTTGAAGCTTCAACTTTGGGTTCCCAGTTCACGCTATTTGGGTATCGTAAAAAAAAGTCGATTAAGATTTGTCATTTTTGGTAGTGATTTTATTCGCCTATTAGATGCACAATGAGTTGGAGAATCTGATAAACCCCACTTCCGGTAGTCTAGCTGCAAGAGAAATGCCTTAAATTGCCGTTTGAAGCTTCAACTTTGGGTTCCCAGTTCACGCTATTTGGGTATCGTAAAAAAAAGTCGATTAAGATTTGTCATTTTTGGTAGTGATTTTATTCGCCTATTAGATGCACAATGAGTTGGAGAATCTGATAAACCCCACTTCCGGCAGTCTAGCTGCAATGAAATGCCTTAAATTGCCGTTTGAAGCTTCAACTTTGGGTTCCCAGTTCACGCTATTTGGGTACCGTAAAAAAAAGTCGATTAAGATTTGTCATTTTTGGTAGTGATTTTATTCGCCTGTTAGATGCACAATGAGTTGGAGAATCTGATAAACCCCACTTCCGGTAATCTAGCTGCAAGGGAAATGCCTTAAATTGCCGTTTGAAGCTTCAACTTTGGGTTCCCAGTTCACGCTATTTGGGTATCGTAAAAAAAAGTCGATTAAGATTTGTCATTTTTGGTAGTGATTTTATTCGCCTGTTAGATGCACAATGAGTTGGAGAATCTGATAAACCCCACTTCCGGTAGTCTAGCTGCAAGTGAAATGCCTTAAATTGCCGTTTGAAGCTTCAACTTTGGGTTCCCAGTTCACGCTATTTGGGTATCGTAAAAAAAAGTCGATTAAGATTTGTCATTTTTGGTAGTGATTTTATTCGCCTATTAGATGCACAATGAGTTGGAGAATCTGATAAACCCCACTTCCGGTAGTCTAGCTGCAAGAGAAATGCCTTAAATTGCCGTTTGAAGCTTCAACTTTGGGTTCCCAGTTCACGCTATTTGGGTATCGTAAAAAAAAGTCGATTAAGATTTGTCATTTTTGGTAGTGATTTTATTCGCCTATTAGATGCACAATGAGTTGGAGAATCTGATAAACCCCACTTCCGGTAGTCTAGCTGCAAGAGAAATGCCTTAAATTGCCGTTTGAAGCTTCAACTTTGGGTTCCCAGTTCACGCTATTTGGGTATCGTAAAAAAAAGTCGATTAAGATTTGTCATTTTTGGTAGTGATTTTATTCGCCTGTTAGATGCACAATGAGTTGGAGAATCTGATAAACCCCACTTCCGGTAGTCTAGCTGCAAGTGAAATGCCTTAAATTGCCGTTTGAAGCTTCAACTTTGGGTTCCCAGTTCACGCTATTTGGGTATCGTAAAAAAAAGTCGATTAAGATTTGTCATTTTTGGTAGTGATTTTATTCGCCTATTAGATGCACAATGAGTTGGAGAATCTGATAAACCCCACTTCCGGTAGTCTAGCTGCAAGAGAAATGCCTTAAATTGCCGTTTGAAGCTTCAACTTTGGGTTCCCAGTTCACGCTATTTGGGTATCGTAAAAAAAAGTCGATTAAGATTTGTCATTTTTGGTAGTGATTTTATTCGCCTATTAGATGCACAATGAGTTGGAGAATCTGATAAACCCCACTTCCGGTAGTCTAGCTGCAAGAGAAATGCCTTAAATTGCCGTTTGAAGCTTCAACTTTGGGTTCCCAGTTCACGCTATTTGGGTATCGTAAAAAAAAGTCGATTAAGATTTGTCATTTTTGGTAGTGATTTTATTCGCCTATTAGATGCACAATGAGTTGGAGAATCTGATAAACCCCACTTCCGGTAGTCTAGCTGCAAGAGAAATGCCTTAAATTGCCGTTTGAAGCTTCAACTTTGGGTTCCCAGTTCACGCTATTTGGGTATCGTAAAAAAAAGTCGATTAAGATTTGTCATTTTTGGTAGTGATTTTATTCGCCTATTAGATGCACAATGAGTTGGAGAATCTGATAAACCCCACTTCCGGTAGTCTAGCTGCAAGAGAAATGCCTTAAATTGCCGTTTGAAGCTTCAACTTTGGGTTCCCAGTTCACGCTATTTGGGTACCGTAAAAAAAAGTCGATTAAGATTTGTCATTTTTGGTAGTGATTTTATTCGCCTGTTAGATGCACAATGAGTTGGAGAATCTGATAAACCCCACTTCCGGTAATCTAGCTGCAAGGGAAATGCCTTAAATTGCCGTTTGAAGCTTCAACTTTGGGTTCCCAGTTCACGCTATTTGGGTATCGTAAAAAAAAGTCGATTAAGATTTGTCATTTTTGGTAGTGATTTTATTCGCCTGTTAGATGCACAATGAGTTGGAGAATCTGATAAACCCCACTTCCGGTAGTCTAGCTGCAAGTGAAATGCCTTAAATTGCCGTTTGAAGCTTCAACTTTGGGTTCCCAGTTCACGCTATTTGGGTATCGTAAAAAAAAGTCGATTAAGATTTGTCATTTTTGGTAGTGATTTTATTCGCCTATTAGATGCACAATGAGTTGGAGAATCTGATAAACCCCACTTCCGGTAGTCTAGCTGCAAGAGAAATGCCTTAAATTGCCGTTTGAAGCTTCAACTTTGGGTTCCCAGTTCACGCTATTTGGGTATCGTAAAAAAAAGTCGATTAAGATTTGTCATTTTTGGTAGTGATTTTATTCGCCTATTAGATGCACAATGAGTTGGAGAATCTGATAAACCCCACTTCCGGTAGTCTAGCTGCAAGAGAAATGCCTTAAATTGCCGTTTGAAGCTTCAACTTTGGGTTCCCAGTTCACGCTATTTGGGTATCGTAAAAAAAAGTCGATTAAGATTTGTCATTTTTGGTAGTGATTTTATTCGCCTATTAGATGCACAATGAGTTGGAGAATCTGATAAACCCCACTTCCGGTAGTCTAGCTGCAAGAGAAATGCCTTAAATTGCCGTTTGAAGCTTCAACTTTGGGTTCCCAGTTCACGCTATTTGGGTACCGTAAAAAAAAGTCGATTAAGATTTGTCATTTTTGGTAGTGATTTTATTCGCCTGTTAGATGCACAATGAGTTGGAGAATCTGATAAACCCCACTTCCGGTAATCTAGCTGCAAGGGAAATGCCTTAAATTGCCGTTTGAAGCTTCAACTTTGGGTTCCCAGTTCACGCTATTTGGGTATCGTAAAAAAAAGTCGATTAAGATTTGTCATTTTTGGTAGTGATTTTATTCGCCTGTTAGATGCACAATGAGTTGGAGAATCTGATAAACCCCACTTCCGGTAGTCTAGCTGCAAGTGAAATGCCTTAAATTGCCGTTTGAAGCTTCAACTTTGGGTTCCCAGTTCACGCTATTTGGGTATCGTAAAAAAAAGTCGATTAAGATTTGTCATTTTTGGTAGTGATTTTATTCGCCTATTAGATGCACAATGAGTTGGAGAATCTGATAAACCCCACTTCCGGTAGTCTAGCTGCAAGAGAAATGCCTTAAATTGCCGTTTGAAGCTTCAACTTTGGGTTCCCAGTTCACGCTATTTGGGTATCGTAAAAAAAAGTCGATTAAGATTTGTCATTTTTGGTAGTGATTTTATTCGCCTATTAGATGCACAATGAGTTGGAGAATCTGATAAACCCCACTTCCGGTAGTCTAGCTGCAAGAGAAATGCCTTAAATTGCCGTTTGAAGCTTCAACTTTGGGTTCCCAGTTCACGCTATTTGGGTATCGTAAAAAAAAGTCGATTAAGATTTGTCATTTTTGGTAGTGATTTTATTCGCCTATTAGATGCACAATGAGTTGGAGAATCTGATAAACCCCACTTCCGGTAGTCTAGCTGCAATGAAATGCCTTAAATTGCCGTTTGAAGCTTCAACTTTGGGTTCCCAGTTCACGCTATTTGGGTACCGTAAAAAAAAGTCGATTAAGATTTGTCATTTTTGGTAGTGATTTTATTCGCCTGTTAGATGCACAATGAGTTGGAGAATCTGATAAACCCCACTTCCGGTAATCTAACTGCAAGGGAAATGCCTTAAATTGCCGTTTGAAGCTTCAACTTTGGGTTCCCAGTTCACGCTATTTGGGTATCGTAAAAAAAAGTCGATTAAGATTTGTCATTTTTGGTAGTGATTTTATTCGCCTGTTAGATGCACAATGAGTTGGAGAATCTGATAAACCCCACTTCCGGTAGTCTAGCTGCAAGTGAAATGCCTTAAATTGCCGTTTGAAGCTTCAACTTTGGGTTCCCAGTTCACGCTATTTGGGTATCGTAAAAAAAAGTCGATTAAGATTTGTCATTTTTGGTAGTGATTTTATTCGCCTATTAGATGCACAATGAGTTGGAGAATCTGATAAACCCCACTTCCGGTAGTCTAGCTGCAAGAGAAATGCCTTAAATTGCCGTTTGAAGCTTCAACTTTGGGTTCCCAGTTCACGCTATTTGGGTATCGTAAAAAAAAGTCGATTAAGATTTGTCATTTTTGGTAGTGATTTTATTCGCCTATTAGATGCACAATGAGTTGGAGAATCTGATAAACCCCACTTCCGGTAGTCTAGCTGCAAGAGAAATGCCTTAAATTGCCGTTTGAAGCTTCAACTTTGGGTTCCCAGTTCACGCTATTTGGGTATCGTAAAAAAAAGTCGATTAAGATTTGTCATTTTTGGTAGTGATTTTATTCGCCTATTAGATGCACAATGAGTTGGAGAATCTGATAAACCCCACTTCCGGTAGTCTAGCTGCAAGAGAAATGCCTTAAATTGCCGTTTGAAGCTTCAACTTTGGGTTCCCAGTTCACGCTATTTGGGTATCGTAAAAAAAAGTCGATTAAGATTTGTCATTTTTGGTAGTGATTTTATTCGCCTATTAGATGCACAATGAGTTGGAGAATCTGATAAACCCCACTTCCGGTAGTCTAGCTGCAAGAGAAATGCCTTAAATTGCCGTTTGAAGCTTCAACTTTGGGTTCCCAGTTCACGCTATTTGGGTATCGTAAAAAAAAGTCGATTAAGATTTGTCATTTTTGGTAGTGATTTTATTCGCCTGTTAGATGCACAATGAGTTGGAGAATCTGATAAACCCCACTTCCGGTAATCTAGCTGCAAGGGAAATGCCTTAAATTGCCGTTTGAAGCTTCAACTTTGGGTTCCCAGTTCACGCTATTTGGGTATCGTAAAAAAAAGTCGATTAAGATTTGTCATTTTTGGTAGTGATTTTATTCGCCTGTTAGATGCACAATGAGTTGGAGAATCTGATAAACCCCACTTCCGGTAGTCTAGCTGCAAGTGAAATGCCTTAAATTGCCGTTTGAAGCTTCAACTTTGGGTTCCCAGTTCACGCTATTTGGGTATCGTAAAAAAAAGTCGATTAAGATTTGTCATTTTTGGTAGTGATTTTATTCGCCTATTAGATGCACAATGAGTTGGAGAATCTGATAAACCCCACTTCCGGTAGTCTAGCTGCAAGAGAAATGCCTTAAATTGCCGTTTGAAGCTTCAACTTTGGGTTCCCAGTTCACGCTATTTGGGTATCGTAAAAAAAAGTCGATTAAGATTTGTCATTTTTGGTAGTGATTTTATTCGCCTATTAGATGCACAATGAGTTGGAGAATCTGATAAACCCCACTTCCGGTAGTCTAGCTGCAAGAGAAATGCCTTAAATTGCCGTTTGAAGCTTCAACTTTGGGTTCCCAGTTCACGCTATTTGGGTATCGTAAAAAAAAGTCGATTAAGATTTGTCATTTTTGGTAGTGATTTTATTCGCCTATTAGATGCACAATGAGTTGGAGAATCTGATAAACCCCACTTCCGGTAGTCTAGCTGCAAGAGAAATGCCTTAAATTGCCGTTTGAAGCTTCAACTTTGGGTTCCCAGTTCACGCTATTTGGGTATCGTAAAAAAAAGTCGATTAAGATTTGTCATTTTTGGTAGTGATTTTATTCGCCTATTAGATGCACAATGAGTTGGAGAATCTGATAAACCCCACTTCCGGTAGTCTAGCTGCAAGAGAAATGCCTTAAATTGCCGTTTGAAGCTTCAACTTTGGGTTCCCAGTTCACGCTATTTGGGTATCGTAAAAAAAAGTCGATTAAGATTTGTCATTTTTGGTAGTGATTTTATTCGCCTGTTAGATGCACAATGAGTTGGAGAATCTGATAAACCCCACTTCCGGTAATCTAGCTGCAAGGGAAATGCCTTAAATTGCCGTTTGAAGCTTCAACTTTGGGTTCCCAGTTCACGCTATTTGGGTATCGTAAAAAAAAGTCGATTAAGATTTGTCATTTTTGGTAGTGATTTTATTCGCCTGTTAGATGCACAATGAGTTGGAGAATCTGATAAACCCCACTTCCGGTAGTCTAGCTGCAAGTGAAATGCCTTAAATTGCCGTTTGAAGCTTCAACTTTGGGTTCCCAGTTCACGCTATTTGGGTATCGTAAAAAAAAGTCGATTAAGATTTGTCATTTTTGGTAGTGATTTTATTCGCCTATTAGATGCACAATGAGTTGGAGAATCGGATAAACCCCACTTCCGGTAGTCTAGCTGCAAGAGAAATGCCTTAAATTGCCGTTTGAAGCTTCAACTTTGGGTTCCCAGTTCACGCTATTTGGGTATCGTAAAAAAAAGTCGATTAAGATTTGTCATTTTTGGTAGTGATTTTATTCGCCTATTAGATGCACAATGAGTTGGAGAATCTGATAAACCCCACTTCCGGTAGTCTAGCTGCAAGAGAAATGCCTTAAATTGCCGTTTGAAGCTTCAACTTTGGGTTCCCAGTTCACGCTATTTGGGTACCGTAAAAAAAAGTCGATTAAGATTTGTCATTTTTGGTAGTGATTTTATTCGCCTGTTAGATGCACAATGAGTTGGAGAATCTGATAAACCCCACTTCCGGTAATCTAGCTGCAAGGGAAATGCCTTAAATTGCCGTTTGAAGCTTCAACTTTGGGTTCCCAGTTCACGCTATTTGGGTATCGTAAAAAAAAGTCGATTAAGATTTGTCATTTTTGGTAGTGATTTTATTCGCCTGTTAGATGCACAATGAGTTGGAGAATCTGATAAACCCCACTTCCGGTAGTCTAGCTGCAAGTGAAATGCCTTAAATTGCCGTTTGAAGCTTCAACTTTGGGTTCCCAGTTCACGCTATTTGGGTATCGTAAAAAAAAGTCGATTAAGATTTGTCATTTTTGGTAGTGATTTTATTCGCCTATTAGATGCACAATGAGTTGGAGAATCTGATAAACCCCACTTCCGGTAGTCTAGCTGCAAGAGAAATGCCTTAAATTGCCGTTTGAAGCTTCAACTTTGGGTTCCCAGTTCACGCTATTTGGGTATCGTAAAAAAAAGTCGATTAAGATTTGTCATTTTTGGTAGTGATTTTATTCGCCTATTAGATGCACAATGAGTTGGAGAATCTGATAAACCCCACTTCCGGTAGTCTAGCTGCAAGAGAAATGCCTTAAATTGCCGTTTGAAGCTTCAACTTTGGGTTCCCAGTTCACGCTATTTGGGTACCGTAAAAAAAAGTCGATTAAGATTTGTCATTTTTGGTAGTGATTTTATTCGCCTGTTAGATGCACAATGAGTTGGAGAATCTGATAAACCCCACTTCCGGTAATCTAGCTGCAAGGGAAATGCCTTAAATTGCCGTTTGAAGCTTCAACTTTGGGTTCCCAGTTCACGCTATTTGGGTATCGTAAAAAAAAGTCGATTAAGATTTGTCATTTTTGGTAGTGATTTTATTCGCCTGTTAGATGCACAATGAGTTGGAGAATCTGATAAACCCCACTTCCGGTAGTCTAGCTGCAAGTGAAATGCCTTAAATTGCCGTTTGAAGCTTCAACTTTGGGTTCCCAGTTCACGCTATTTGGGTATCGTAAAAAAAAGTCGATTAAGATTTGTCATTTTTGGTAGTGATTTTATTCGCCTATTAGATGCACAATGAGTTGGAGAATCTGATAAACCCCACTTCCGGTAGTCTAGCTGCAAGAGAAATGCCTTAAATTGCCGTTTGAAGCTTCAACTTTGGGTTCCCAGTTCACGCTATTTGGGTATCGTAAAAAAAAGTCGATTAAGATTTGTCATTTTTGGTAGTGATTTTATTCGCCTATTAGATGCACAATGAGTTGGAGAATCTGATAAACCCCACTTCCGGTAGTCTAGCTGCAAGAGAAATGCCTTAAATTGCCGTTTGAAGCTTCAACTTTGGGTTCCCAGTTCACGCTATTTGGGTATCGTAAAAAAAAGTCGATTAAGATTTGTCATTTTTGGTAGTGATTTTATTCGCCTATTAGATGCACAATGAGTTGGAGAATCTGATAAACCCCACTTCCGGTAGTCTAGCTGCAAGAGAAATGCCTTAAATTGCCGTTTGAAGCTTCAACTTTGGGTTCCCAGTTCACGCTATTTGGGTATCGTAAAAAAAAGTCGATTAAGATTTGTCATTTTTGGTAGTGATTTTATTCGCCTATTAGATGCACAATGAGTTGGAGAATCTGATAAACCCCACTTCCGGTAGTCTAGCTGCAAGAGAAATGCCTTAAATTGCCGTTTGAAGCTTCAACTTTGGGTTCCCAGTTCACGCTATTTGGGTATCGTAAAAAAAAGTCGATTAAGATTTGTCATTTTTGGTAGTGATTTTATTCGCCTATTAGATGCACAATGAGTTGGAGAATCTGATAAACCCCACTTCCGGTAGTCTAGCTGCAAGAGAAATGCCTTAAATTGCCGTTTGAAGCTTCAACTTTGGGTTCCCAGTTCACGCTATTTGGGTATCGTAAAAAAAAGTCGATTAAGATTTGTCATTTTTGGTAGTGATTTTATTCGCCTATTAGATGCACAATGAGTTGGAGAATCTGATAAACCCCACTTCCGGTAGTCTAGCTGCAAGAGAAATGCCTTAAATTGCCGTTTGAAGCTTCAACTTTGGGTTCCCAGTTCACGCTATTTGGGTACCGTAAAAAAAAGTCGATTAAGATTTGTCATTTTTGGTAGTGATTTTATTCGCCTGTTAGATGCACAATGAGTTGGAGAATCTGATAAACCCCACTTCCGGTAATCTAGCTGCAAGGGAAATGCCTTAAATTGCCGTTTGAAGCTTCAACTTTGGGTTCCCAGTTCACGCTATTTGGGTATCGTAAAAAAAAGTCGATTAAGATTTGTCATTTTTGGTAGTGATTTTATTCGCCTGTTAGATGCACAATGAGTTGGAGAATCTGATAAACCCCACTTCCGGTAGTCTAGCTGCAAGTGAAATGCCTTAAATTGCCGTTTGAAGCTTCAACTTTGGGTTCCCAGTTCACGCTATTTGGGTATCGTAAAAAAAAGTCGATTAAGATTTGTCATTTTTGGTAGTGATTTTATTCGCCTATTAGATGCACAATGAGTAGGAGAATCTGATAAACCCCACTTCCGGTAGTCTAGCTGCAAGAGAAATGCCTTAAATTGCCGTTTGAAGCTTCAACTTTGGGTTCCCAGTTCACGCTATTTGGGTATCGTAAAAAAAAGTCGATTAAGATTTGTCATTTTTGGTAGTGATTTTATTCGCCTATTAGATGCACAATGAGTTGGAGAATCTGATAAACCCCACTTCCGGTAGTCTAGCTGCAAGAGAAATGCCTTAAATTGCCGTTTGAAGCTTCAACTTTGGGTTCCCAGTTCACGCTATTTGGGTACCGTAAAAAAAAGTCGATTAAGATTTGTCATTTTTGGTAGTGATTTTATTCGCCTGTTAGATGCACAATGAGTTGGAGAATCTGATAAACCCCACTTCCGGTAATCTAGCTGCAAGGGAAATGCCTTAAATTGCCGTTTGAAGCTTCAACTTTGGGTTCCCAGTTCACGCTATTTGGGTATCGTAAAAAAAAGTCGATTAAGATTTGTCATTTTTGGTAGTGATTTTATTCGCCTGTTAGATGCACAATGAGTTGGAGAATCTGATAAACCCCACTTCCGGTAGTCTAGCTGCAAGTGAAATGCCTTAAATTGCCGTTTGAAGCTTCAACTTTGGGTTCCCAGTTCACGCTATTTGGGTATCGTAAAAAAAAGTCGATTAAGATTTGTCATTTTTGGTAGTGATTTTATTCGCCTATTAGATGCACAATGAGTTGGAGAATCTGATAAACCCCACTTCCGGTAGTCTAGCTGCAAGAGAAATGCCTTAAATTGCCGTTTGAAGCTTCAACTTTGGGTTCCCAGTTCACGCTATTTGGGTATCGTAAAAAAAAGTCGATTAAGATTTGTCATTTTTGGTAGTGATTTTATTCGCCTGTTAGATGCACAATGAGTTGGAGAATCTGATAAACCCCACTTCCGGTAATCTAGCTGCAAGGGAAATGCCTTAATTTGCCGTTTGAAGCTTCAACTTTGGGTTCCCAGTTCACGCTATTTGGGTATCGTAAAAAAAAGTCGATTAAGATTTGTCATTTTTGGTAGTGATTTTATTCGCCTGTTAGATGCACAATGAGTTGGAGAATCTGATAAACCCCACTTCCGGTAGTCTAGCTGCAAGTGAAATGCCTTAAATTGCCGTTTGAAGCTTCAACTTTGGGTTCCCAGTTCACGCTATTTGGGTATCGTAAAAAAAAGTCGATTAAGATTTGTCATTTTTGGTAGTGATTTTATTCGCCTATTAGATGCACAATGAGTTGGAGAATCTGATAAACCCCACTTCCGGTAGTCTAGCTGCAAGAGAAATGCCTTAAATTGCCGTTTGAAGCTTCAACTTTGGGTTCCCAGTTCACGCTATTTGGGTATCGTAAAAAAAAGTCGATTAAGATTTGTCATTTTTGGTAGTGATTTTATTCGCCTATTAGATGCACAATGAGTTGGAGAATCTGATAAACCCCACTTCCGGTAGTCTAGCTGCAAGAGAAATGCCTTAAATTGCCGTTTGAAGCTTCAACTTTGGGTTCCCAGTTCACGCTATTTGGGTACCGTAAAAAAAAGTCGATTAAGATTTGTCATTTTTGGTAGTGATTTTATTCGCCTGTTAGATGCACAATGAGTTGGAGAATCTGATAAACCCCACTTCCGGTAATCTAGCTGCAAGGGAAATGCCTTAAATTGCCGTTTGAAGCTTCAACTTTGGGTTCCCAGTTCACGCTATTTGGGTATCGTAAAAAAAAGTCGATTAAGATTTGTCATTTTTGGTAGTGATTTTATTCGCCTGTTAGATGCACAATGAGTTGGAGAATCTGATAAACCCCACTTCCGGTAGTCTAGCTGCAAGTGAAATGCCTTAAATTGCCGTTTGAAGCTTCAACTTTGGGTTCCCAGTTCACGCTATTTGGGTATAGTAAAAAAAAGTCGATTAAGATTTGTCATTTTTGGTAGTGATTTTATTCGCCTATTAGATGCACAATGAGTTGGAGAATCTGATAAACCCCACTTCCGGTAGTCTAGCTGCAAGAGAAATGCCTTAAATTGCCGTTTGAAGCTTCAACTTTGGGTTCCCAGTTCACGCTATTTGGGTATCGTAAAAAAAAGTCGATTAAGATTTGTCATTTTTGGTAGTGATTTTATTCGCCTATTAGATGCACAATGAGTTGGAGAATCTGATAAACCCCACTTCCGGTAGTCTAGCTGCAAGAGAAATGCATTAAATTGCCGTTTGAAGCTTCAACTTTGGGTTCCCAGTTCACGCTATTTGGGTATCGTAAAAAAAAGTCGATTAAGATTTGTCATTTTTGGTAGTGATTTTATTCGCCTATTAGATGCACAATGAGTTGGAGAATCTGATAAACCCCACTTCCGGTAGTCTAGCTGCAAGAGAAATGCATTAAATTGCCGTTTGAAGCTTCAACTTTGGGTTCCCAGTTCACGCTATTTGGGTATCGTAAAAAAAAGTCGATTAAGATTTGTCATTTTTGGTAGTGATTTTATTCGCCTATTAGATGCACAATGAGTTGGAGAATCTGATAAACCCCACTTCCGGTAGTCTAGCTGCAAGAGAAATGCCTTAAATTGCCGTTTCAAGCTTCAACTTTGGGTTCCCAGTTCACGCTATTTGGGTATCGTAAAAAAAAGTCGATTAAGATTTGTCATTTTTGGTAGTGATTTTATTCGCCTATTAGATGCACAATGAGTTGGAGAATCTGATAAACCCCACTTCCGGTAGTCTAGCTGCAAGAGAAATGCCTTAAATTGCCGTTTGAAGCTTCAACTTTGGGTTCCCAGTTCACGCTATTTGGGTACCGTAAAAAAAAGTCGATTAAGATTTGTCATTTTTGGTAGTGATTTTATTCGCCTGTTAGATGCACAATGAGTTGGAGAATCTGATAAACCCCACTTCCGGTAATCTAGCTGCAAGGGAAATGCCTTAAATTGCCGTTTGAAGCTTCAACTTTGGGTTCCCAGTTCACGCTATTTGGGTATCGTAAAAAAAAGTCGATTAAGATTTGTCATTTTTGGTAGTGATTTTATTCGCCTGTTAGATGCACAATGAGTTGGAGAATCTGATAAACCCCACTTCCGGTAGTCTAGCTGCAAGTGAAATGCCTTAAATTGCCGTTTGAAGCTTCAACTTTGGGTTCCCAGTTCACGCTATTTGGGTATCGTAAAAAAAAGTCGATTAAGATTTGTCATTTTTGGTAGTGATTTTATTCGCCTATTAGATGCACAATGAGTTGGAGAATCTGATAAACCCCACTTCCGGTAGTCTAGCTGCAAGAGAAATGCCTTAAATTGCCGTTTGAAGCTTCAACTTTGGGTTCCCAGTTCACGCTATTTGGGTATCGTAAAAAAAAGTCGATTAAGATTTGTCATTTTTGGTAGTGATTTTATTCGCCTATTAGATGCACAATGAGTTGGAGAATCTGATAAACCCCACTTCCGGTAGTCTAGCTGCAAGAGAAATGCCTTAAATTGCCGTTTGAAGCTTCAACTTTGGGTTCCCAGTTCACGCTATTTGGGTATCGTAAAAAAAAGTCGATTAAGATTTGTCATTTTTGGTAGTGATTTTATTCGCCTATTAGATGCACAATGAGTTGGAGAATCTGATAAACCCCACTTCCGGTAGTCTAGCTGCAAGAGAAATGCCTTAAATTGCCGTTTGAAGCTTCAACTTTGGGTTCCCAGTTCACGCTATTTGGGTACCGTAAAAAAAAGTCGATTAAGATTTGTCATTTTTGGTAGTGATTTTATTCGCCTGTTAGATGCACAATGAGTTGGAGAATCTGATAAACCCCACTTCCGGTAATCTAGCTGCAAGGGAAATGCCTTAAATTGCCGTTTGAAGCTTCAACATTGGGTTCCCAGTTCACGCTATTTGGGTATCGTAAAAAAAAGTCGATTAAGATTTGTCATTTTTGGTAGTGATTTTATTCGCCTGTTAGATGCACAATGAGTTGGAGAATCTGATAAACCCCACTTCCGGTAGTCTAGCTGCAAGTGAAATGCCTTAAATTGCCGTTTGAAGCTTCAACTTTGGGTTCCCAGTTCACGCTATTTGGGTATCGTAAAAAAAAGTCGATTAAGATTTGTCATTTTTGGTAGTGATTTTATTCGCCTATTAGATGCACAATGAGTTGGAGAATCTGATAAACCCCACTTCCGGTAGTCTAGCTGCAAGAGAAATGCCTTAAATTGCCGTTTGAAGCTTCAACTTTGGGTTCCCAGTTCACGCTATTTGGGTATCGTAAAAAAAAGTCGATTAAGATTTGTCATTTTTGGTAGTGATTTTATTCGCCTATTAGATGCACAATTAGTTGGAGAATCTGATAAACCCCACTTCCGGTAGTCTAGCTGCAAGAGAAATGCCTTAAATTGCCGTTTGAAGCTTCAACTTTGGGTTCCCAGTTCACGCTATTTGGGTATCGTAAAAAAAAGTCGATTAAGATTTGTCATTTTTGGTAGTGATTTTATTCGCCTATTAGATGCACAATGAGTTGGAGAATCTGATAAACCCCACTTCCGGTAGTCTAGCTGCAAGAGAAATGCCTTAAATTGCCGTTTGAAGCTTCAACTTTGGGTTCCCAGTTCACGCTATTTGGGTATCGTAAAAAAAAGTCGATTAAGATTTGTCATTTTTGGTAGTGATTTTATTCGCCTATTAGATGCACAATGAGTTGGAGAATCTGATAAACCCCACTTCCGGTAGTCTAGCTGCAAGAGAAATGCCTTAAATTGCCGTTTGAAGCTTCAACTTTGGGTTCCCAGTTCACGCTATTTGGGTATCGTAAAAAAAAGTCGATTAAGATTTGTCATTTTTGGTAGTGATTTTATTCACCTGTTAGATGCACAATGAGTTGGAGAATCTGATAAACCCCACTTCCGGTAATCTAGCTGCAAGGGAAATGCCTTAAATTGCCGTTTGAAGCTTCAACTTTGGGTTCCCAGTTCACGCTATTTGGGTATCGTAAAAAAAAGTCGATTAAGATTTGTCATTTTTGGTAGTGATTTTATTCGCCTGTTAGATGCACAATGAGTTGGAGAATCTGATAAACCCCACTTCCGGTAGTCTAGCTGCAAGTGAAATGCCTTAAATTGCCGTTTGAAGCTTCAACTTTGGGTTCCCAGTTCACGCTATTTGGGTATCGTAAAAAAAAGTCGATTAAGATTTGTCATTTTTGGTAGTGATTTTATTCGCCTGTTAGATGCACAATGAGTTGGAGAATCTGATAAACCCCACTTCCGGTAGTCTAGCTGCAAGTGAAATGCCTTAAATTGCCGTTTGAAGCTTCAACTTTGGGTTCCCAGTTCACGCTATTTGGGTATCGTAAAAAAAAGTCGATTAAGATTTGTCATTTTTGGTAGTGATTTTATTCGCCTATTAGATGCACAATGAGTTGGAGAATCTGATAAACCCCACTTCCGGTAGTCTAGCTGCAAGAGAAATGCCTTAAATTGCCGTTTGAAGCTTCAACTTTGGGTTCCCAGTTCACGCTATTTGGGTATCGTAAAAAAAAGTCGATTAAGATTTGTCATTTTTGGTAGTGATTTTATTCGCCTATTAGATGCACAATGAGTTGGAGAATCTGATAAACCCCACTTCCGGTAGTCTAGCTGCAAGAGAAATGCCTTAAATTGCCGTTTGAAGCTTCAACTTTGGGTTCCCAGTTCACGCTATTTGGGTACCGTAAAAAAAAGTCGATTAAGATTTGTCATTTTTGGTAGTGATTTTATTCGCCTGTTAGATGCACAATGAGTTGGAGAATCTGATAAACCCCACTTCCGGTAATCTAGCTGCAAGGGAAATGCCTTAAATTGCCGTTTGAAGCTTCAACTTTGGGTTCCCAGTTCACGCTATTTGGGTATCGTAAAAAAAAGTCGATTAAGATTTGTCATTTTTGGTAGTGATTTTATTCGCCTGTTAGATGCACAATGAGTTGGAGAATCTGATAAACCCCACTTCCGGTAGTCTAGCTGCAAGTGAAATGCCTTAAATTGCCGTTTGAAGCTTCAACTTTGGGTTCCCAGTTCACGCTATTTGGGTATCGTAAAAAAAAGTCGATTAAGATTTGTCATTTTTGGTAGTGATTTTATTCGCCTATTAGATGCACAATGAGTTGGAGAATCTGATAAACCCCACTTCCGGTAGTCTAGCTGCAAGAGAAATGCCTTAAATTGCCGTTTGAAGCTTCAACTTTGGGTTCCCAGTTCACGCTATTTGGGTATCGTAAAAAAAAGTCGATTAAGATTTGTCATTTTTGGTAGTGATTTTATTCGCCTATTAGATGCACAATGAGTTGGAGAATCTGATAAACCCCACTTCCGGTAGTCTAGCTGCAAGAGAAATGCCTTAAATTGCCGTTTGAAGCTTCAACTTTGGGTTCCCAGTTCACGCTATTTGGGTATCGTAAAAAAAAGTCGATTAAGATTTGTCATTTTTGGTAGTGATTTTATTCGCCTATTAGATGCACAATGAGTTGGAGAATCTGATAAACCCCACTTCCGGTAGTCTAGCTGCAAGAGAAATGCCTTAAATTGCCGTTTGAAGCTTCAACTTTGGGTTCCCAGTTCACGCTATTTGGGTACCGTAAAAAAAAGTCGATTAAGATTTGTCATTTTTGGTAGTGATTTTATTCGCCTGTTAGATGCACAATGAGTTGGAGAATCTGATAAACCCCACTTCCGGTAATCTAGCTGCAAGGGAAATGCCTTAAATTGCCGTTTGAAGCTTCAACTTTGGGTTCCCAGTTCACGCTATTTGGGTATCGTAAAAAAAAGTCGATTAAGATTTGTCATTTTTGGTAGTGATTTTATTCGCCTGTTAGATGCACAATGAGTTGGAGAATCTGATAAACCCCACTTCCGGTAGTCTAGCTGCAAGAGAAATGCCTTAAATTGCCGTTTGAAGCTTCAACTTTGGGTTCCCAGTTCACGCTATTTGGGTACCGTAAAAAAAAGTCGATTAAGATTTGTCATTTTTGGTAGTGATTTTATTCGCCTGTTAGATGCACAATGAGTTGGAGAATCTGATAAACCCCACTTCCGGTAATCTAGCTGCAAGGGAAATGCCTTAAATTGCCGTTTGAAGCTTCAACTTTGGGTTCCCAGTTCACGCTATTTGGGTATCGTAAAAAAAAGTCGATTAAGATTTGTCATTTTTGGTAGTGATTTTATTCGCCTGTTAGATGCACAATGAGTTGGAGAATCTGATAAACCCCACTTCCGGTAGTCTAGCTGCAAGAGAAATGCATTAAATTGCCGTTTGAAGCTTCAACTTTGGGTTCCCAGTTCACGCTATTTGGGTACCGTAAAAAAAAGTCGATTAAGATTTGTCATTTTTGGTAGTGATTTTATTCGCCTGTTAGATGCACAATGAGTTGGAGAATCTGATAAACCCCACTTCCGGTAATCTAGCTGCAAGGGAAATGCCTTAAATTGCCGTTTGAAGCTTCAACTTTGGGTTCCCAGTTCACGCTATTTGGGTATCGTAAAAAAAAGTCGATTAAGATTTGTCATTTTTGGTAGTGATTTTATTCGCCTGTTAGATGCACAATGAGTTGGAGAATCTGATAAACCCCACTTCCGGTAGTCTAGCTGCAAGTGAAATGCCTTAAATTGCCGTTTGAAGCTTCAACTTTGGGTTCCCAGTTCACGCTATTTGGGTATCGTAAAAAAAAGTCGATTAAGATTTGTCATTTTTGGTAGTGATTTTATTCGCCTATTAGATGCACAATGAGTTGGAGAATCTGATAAACCCCACTTCCGGTAGTCTAGCTGCAAGAGAAATGCCTTAAATTGCCGTTTGAAGCTTCAACTTTGGGTTCCCAGTTCACGCTATTTGGGTACCGTAAAAAAAAGTCGATTAAGATTTGTCATTTTTGGTAGTGATTTTATTCGCCTGTTAGATGCACAATGAGTTGGAGAATCTGATAAACCCCACTTCCGGTAATCTAGCTGCAAGGGAAATGCCTTAAATTGCCGTTTGAAGCTTCAACTTTGGGTTCCCAGTTCACGCTATTTGGGTATCGTAAAAAAAAGTCGATTAAGATTTGTCATTTTTGGTAGTGATTTTATTCGCCTGTTAGATGCACAATGAGTTGGAGAATCTGATAAACCCCACTTCCGGTAGTCTAGCTGCAAGTGAAATGCCTTAAATTGCCGTTTGAAGCTTCAACTTTGGGTTCCCAGTTCACGCTATTTGGGTATCGTAAAAAAAAGTCGATTAAGATTTGTCATTTTTGGTAGTGATTTTATTCGCCTATTAGATGCACAATGAGTTGGAGAATCTGATAAACCCCACTTCCGGTAGTCTAGCTGCAAGAGAAATGCCTTAAATTGCCGTTTGAAGCTTCAACTTTGGGTTCCCAGTTCACGCTATTTGGGTATCGTAAAAAAAAGTCGATTAAGATTTGTCATTTTTGGTAGTGATTTTATTCGCCTATTAGATGCACAATGAGTTGGAGAATCTGATAAACCCCACTTCCGGTAGTCTAGCTGCAAGAGAAATGCCTTAAATTGCCGTTTGAAGCTTCAACTTTGGGTTCCCAGTTCACGCTATTTGGGTACCGTAAAAAAAAGTCGATTAAGATTTGTCATTTTTGGTAGTGATTTTATTCGCCTGTTAGATGCACAATGAGTTGGAGAATCTGATAAACCCCACTTCCGGTAATCTAGCTGCAAGGGAAATGCCTTAAATTGCCGTTTGAAGCTTCAACTTTGGGTTCCCAGTTCACGCTATTTGGGTATCGTAAAAAAAAGTCGATTAAGATTTGTCATTTTTGGTAGTGATTTTATTCGCCTGTTAGATGCACAATGAGTTGGAGAATCTGATAAACCCCACTTCCGGTAGTCTAGCTGCAAGAGAAATGCCTTAAATTGCCGTTTGAAGCATCAACTTTGGGTTCCCAGTTCACGCTATTTGGGTACCGTAAAAAAAAGTCGATTAAGATTTGTCATTTTTGGTAGTGATTTTATTCGCCTGTTAGATGCACAATGAGTTGGAGAATCTGATAAACCCCACTTCCGGTAATCTAGCTGCAAGAGAAATGCCTTAAATTGCCGTTTGAAGCTTCAACTTTGGGTTCCCAGTTCACGCTATTTGGGTACCGTAAAAAAAAGTCGATTAAGATTTGTCATTTTTGGTAGTGATTTTATTCGCCTGTTAGATGCACAATGAGTTGGAGAATCTGATAAACCCCACTTCCGGTAATCTAGCTGCAAGGGAAATGCCTTAAATTGCCGTTTGAAGCTTCAACTTTGGGTTCCCAGTTCACGCTATTTGGGTATCGTAAAAAAAAGTCGATTAAGATTTGTCATTTTTGGTAGTGATTTTATTCGCCTGTTAGATGCACAATGAGTTGGAGAATCTGATAAACCCCACTTCCGGTAGTCAAGCTGCAAGTGAAATGCCTTAAATTGCCGTTTGAAGCTTCAACTTTGGGTTCCCAGTTCACGCTATTTGGGTATCGTAAAAAAAAGTCGATTAAGATTTGTCATTTTTGGTAGTGATTTTATTCGCCTATTAGATGCACAATGAGTTGGAGAATCTGATAAACCCCACTTCCGGTAGTCTAGCTGCAAGAGAAATGCCTTAAATTGCCGTTTGAAGCTTCAACTTTGGGTTCCCAGTTCACGCTATTTGGGTATCGTAAAAAAAAGTCGATTAAGATTTGTCATTTTTGGTAGTGATTTTATTCGCCTATTAGATGCACAATGAGTTGGAGAATCTGATAAACCCCACTTCCGGTAGTCTAGCTGCAAGAGAAATGCCTTAAATTGCCGTTTGAAGCTTCAACTTTGGGTTCCCAGTTCACGCTATTTGGGTACCGTAAAAAAAAGTCGATTAAGATTTGTCATTTTTGGTAGTGATTTTATTCGCCTGTTAGATGCACAATGAGTTGGAGAATCTGATAAACCCCACTTCCGGTAATCTAGCTGCAAGGGAAATGCCTTAAATTGCCGTTTGAAGCTTCAACTTTGGGTTCCCAGTTCACGCTATTTGGGTATCGTAAAAAAAAGTCGATTAAGATTTGTCATTTTTGGTAGTGATTTTATTCGCCTGTTAGATGCACAATGAGTTGGAGAATCTGATAAACCCCACTTCCGGTAGTCTAGCTGCAAGTGAAATGCCTTAAATTGCCGTTTGAAGCTTCAACTTTGGGTTCCCAGTTCACGCTATTTGGGTATCGTAAAAAAAAGTCGATTAAGATTTGTCATTTTTGGTAGTGATTTTATTCGCCTATTAGATGCACAATGAGTTGGAGAATCTGATAAACCCCACTTCCGGTAGTCTAGCTGCAAGAGAAATGCCTTAAATTGCCGTTTGAAGCTTCAACTTTGGGTTCCCAGTTCACGCTATTTGGGTATCGTAAAAAAAAGTCGATTAAGATTTGTCATTTTTGGTAGTGATTTTATTCGCCTATTAGATGCACAATGAGTTGGAGAATCTGATAAACCCCACTTCCGGTAGTCTAGCTGCAAGAGAAATGCCTTAAATTGCCGTTTGAAGCTTCAACTTTGGGTTCCCAGTTCACGCTATTTGGGTACCGTAAAAAAAAGTCGATTAAGATTTGTCATTTTTGGTAGTGATTTTATTCGCCTGTTAGATGCACAATGAGTTGGAGAATCTGATAAACCCCACTTCCGGTAATCTAGCTGCAAGGGAAATGCCTTAAATTGCCGTTTGAAGCTTCAACTTTGGGTTCCCAGTTCACGCTATTTGGGTATCGTAAAAAAAAGTCGATTAAGATTTGTCATTTTTGGTAGTGATTTTATTCGCCTGTTAGATGCACAATGAGTTGGAGAATCTGATAAACCCCACTTCCGGTAGTCTAGCTGCAAGAGAAATGCCTTAAATTGCCGTTTGAAGCTTCAACTTTGGGTTCCCAGTTCACGCTATTTGGGTACCGTAAAAAAAAGTCGATTAAGATTTGTCATTTTTGGTAGTGATTTTATTCGCCTGTTAGATGCACAATGAGTTGGAGAATCTGATAAACCCCACTTCCGGTAATCTAGCTGCAAGAGAAATGCCTTAAATTGCCGTTTGAAGCTTCAACTTTGGGTTCCCAGTTCACGCTATTTGGGTACCGTAAAAAAAAGTCGATTAAGATTTGTCATTTTTGGTAGTGATTTTATTCGCCTGTTAGATGCACAATGAGTTGGAGAATCTGATAAACCCCACTTCCGGTAATCTAGCTGCAAGGGAAATGCCTTAAATTGCCGTTTGAAGCTTCAACTTTGGGTTCCCAGTTCACGCTATTTGGGTATCGTAAAAAAAAGTCGATTAAGATTTGTCATTTTTGGTAGTGATTTTATTCGCCTGTTAGATGCACAATGAGTTGGAGAATCTGATAAACCCCACTTCCGGTAGTCTAGCTGCAAGTGAAATGCCTTAAATTGCCGTTTGAAGCTTCAACTTTGGGTTCCCAGTTCACGCTATTTGGGTATCGTAAAAAAAAGTCGATTAAGATTTGTCATTTTTGGTAGTGATTTTATTCGCCTATTAGATGCACAATGAGTTGGAGAATCTGATAAACCCCACTTCCGGTAGTCTAGCTGCAAGAGAAATGCCTTAAATTGCCGTTTGAAGCTTCAACTTTGGGTTCCCAGTTCACGCTATTTGGGTATCGTAAAAAAAAGTCGATTAAGATTTGTCATTTTTGGTAGTGATTTTATTCGCCTATTAGATGCACAATGAGTTGGAGAATCTGATAAACCCCACTTCCGGTAGTCTAGCTGCAAGAGAAATGCCTTAAATTGCCGTTTGAAGCTTCAACTTTGGGTTCCCAGTTCACGCTATTTGGGTACCGTAAAAAAAAGTCGATTAAGATTTGTCATTTTTGGTAGTGATTTTATTCGCCTGTTAGATGCACAATGAGTTGGAGAATCTGATAAACCCCACTTCCGGTAATCTAGCTGCAAGGGAAATGCCTTAAATTGCCGTTTGAAGCTTCAACTTTGGGTTCCCAGTTCACGCTATTTGGGTATCGTAAAAAAAAGTCGATTAAGATTTGTCATTTTTGGTAGTGATTTTATTCGCCTGTTAGATGCACAATGAGTTGGAGAATCTGATAAACCCCACTTCCGGTAGTCTAGCTGCAAGTGAAATGCCTTAAATTGCCGTTTGAAGCTTCAACTTTGGGTTCCCAGTTCACGCTATTTGGGTACCGTAAAAAAAAGTCGATTAAGATTTGTCATTTTTGGTAGTGATTTTATTCGCCTGTTAGATGCACAATGAGTTGGAGAATCTGATAAACCCCACTTCCGGTAATCTAGCTGCAAGGGAAATGCCTTAAATTGCCGTTTGAAGCTTCAACTTTGGGTTCCCAGTTCACGCTATTTGGGTATCGTAAAAAAAAGTCGATTAAGATTTGTCATTTTTGGTAGTGATTTTATTCGCCTGTTAGATGCACAATGAGTTGGAGAATCTGATAAACCCCACTTCCGGTAGTCTAGCTGCAAGAGAAATGCCTTAAATTGCCGTTTGAAGCTTCAACTTTGGGTTCCCAGTTCACGCTATTTGGGTACCGTAAAAAAAAGTCGATTAAGATTTGTCATTTTTGGTAGTGATTTTATTCGCCTGTTAGATGCACAATGAGTTGGAGAATCTGATAAACCCCACTTCCGGTAATCTAGCTGCAAGGGAAATGCCTTAAATTGCCGTTTGAAGCTTCAACTTTGGGTTCCCAGTTCACGCTATTTGGGTATCGTAAAAAAAAGTCGATTAAGATTTGTCATTTTTGGTAGTGATTTTATTCGCCTGTTAGATGCACAATGAGTTGGAGAATCTGATAAACCCCACTTCCGGTAGTCTAGCTGCAAGTGAAATGCCTTAAATTGCCGTTTGAAGCTTCAACTTTGGGTTCCCAGTTCACGCTATTTGGGTATCGTAAAAAAAAGTCGATTAAGATTTGTCATTTTTGGTAGTGATTTTATTCGCCTATTAGATGCACAATGAGTTGGAGAATCTGATAAACCCCACTTCCGGTAGTCTAGCTGCAAGAGAAATGCCTTAAATTGCCGTTTGAAGCTTCAACTTTGGGTTCCCAGTTCACGCTATTTGGGTACCGTAAAAAAAAGTCGATTAAGATTTGTCATTTTTGGTAGTGATTTTATTCGCCTGTTAGATGCACAATGAGTTGGAGAATCTGATAAACCCCACTTCCGGTAATCTAGCTGCAAGGGAAATGCCTTAAATTGCCGTTTGAAGCTTCAACTTTGGGTTCCCAGTTCACGCTATTTGGGTATCGTAAAAAAAAGTCGATTAAGATTTGTCATTTTTGGTAGTGATTTTATTCGCCTGTTAGATGCACAATGAGTTGGAGAATCTGATAAACCCCACTTCCGGTAGTCTAGCTGCAAGTGAAATGCCTTAAATTGCCGTTTGAAGCTTCAACTTTGGGTTCCCAGTTCACGCTATTTGGGTATCGTAAAAAAAAGTCGATTAAGATTTGTCATTTTTGGTAGTGATTTTATTCGCCTATTAGATGCACAATGAGTTGGAGAATCTGATAAACCCCACTTCCGGTAGTCTAGCTGCAAGAGAAATGCCTTAAATTGCCGTTTGAAGCTTCAACTTTGGGTTCCCAGTTCACGCTATTTGGGTATCGTAAAAAAAAGTCGATTAAGATTTGTCATTTTTGGTAGTGATTTTATTCGCCTATTAGATGCACAATGAGTTGGAGAATCTGATAAACCCCACTTCCGGTAGTCTAGCTGCAAGAGAAATGCCTTAAATTGCCGTTTGAAGCTTCAACTTTGGGTTCCCAGTTCACGCTATTTGGGTACCGTAAAAAAAAGTCGATTAAGATTTGTCATTTTTGGTAGTGATTTTATTCGCCTGTTAGAAGCACAATGAGTTGGAGAATCTGATAAACCCCACTTCCGGTAATCTAGCTGCAAGGGAAATGCCTTAAATTGCCGTTTGAAGCTTCAACTTTGGGTTCCCAGTTCACGCTATTTGGGTATCGTAAAAAAAAGTCGATTAAGATTTGTCATTTTTGGTAGTGATTTTATTCGCCTGTTAGATGCACAATGAGTTGGAGAATCTGATAAACCCCACTTCCGGTAGTCTAGCTGCAAGAGAAATGCCTTAAATTGCCGTTTGAAGCTTCAACTTTGGGTTCCCAGTTCACGCTATTTGGGTACCGTAAAAAAAAGTCGATTAAGATTTGTCATTTTTGGTAGTGATTTTATTCGCCTGTTAGATGCACAATGAGTTGGAGAATCTGATAAACCCCACTTCCGGTAATCTAGCTGCAAGGGAAATGCCTTAAATTGCCGTTTGAAGCTTCAACTTTGGGTTCCCAGTTCACGCTATTTGGGTATCGTAAAAAAAAGTCGATTAAGATTTGTCATTTTTGGTAGTGATTTTATTCGCCTGTTAGATGCACAATGAGTTGGAGAATCTGATAAACCCCACTTCCGGTAGTCTAGCTGCAAGTGAAATGCCTTAAATTGCCGTTTGAAGCTTCAACTTTGGGTTCCCAGTTCACGCTATTTGGGTATCGTAAAAAAAAGTCGATTAAGATTTGTCATTTTTGGTAGTGATTTTATTCGCCTATTAGATGCACAATGAGTTGGAGAATCTGATAAACCCCACTTCCGGTAGTCTAGCTGCAAGAGAAATGCCTTAAATTGCCGTTTGAAGCTTCAACTTTGGGTTCCCAGTTCACGCTATTTGGGTACCGTAAAAAAAAGTCGATTAAGATTTGTCATTTTTGGTAGTGATTTTATTCGCCTGTTAGATGCACAATGAGTTGGAGAATCTGATAAACCCCACTTCCGGTAATCTAGCTGCAAGGGAAATGCCTTAAATTGCCGTTTGAAGCTTCAACTTTGGGTTCCCAGTTCACGCTATTTGGGTATCGTAAAAAAAAGTCGATTAAGATTTGTCATTTTTGGTAGTGATTTTATTCGCCTGTTAGATGCACAATGAGTTGGAGAATCTGATAAACCCCACTTCCGGTAGTCTAGCTGCAAGAGAAATGCCTTAAATTGCCGTTTGAAGCTTCAACTTTGGGTTCCCAGTTCACGCTATTTGGGTACCGTAAAAAAAAGTCGATTAAGATTTGTCATTTTTGGTAGTGATTTTATTCGCCTGTTAGATGCACAATGAGTTGGAGAATCTGATAAACCCCACTTCCGGTAATCTAGCTGCAAGGGAAATGCCTTAAATTGCCGTTTGAAGCTTCAACTTTGGGTTCCCAGTTCACGCTATTTGGGTATCGTAAAAAAAAGTCGATTAAGATTTGTCATTTTTGGTAGTGATTTTATTCGCCTGTTAGATGCACAATGAGTTGGAGAATCTGATAAACCCCACTTCCGGTAGTCTAGCTGCAAGTGAAATGCCTTAAATTGCCGTTTGAAGCTTCAACTTTGGGTTCCCAGTTCACGCTATTTGGGTATCGTAAAAAAAAGTCGATTAAGATTTGTCATTTTTGGTAGTGATTTTATTCGCCTATTAGATGCACAATGAGTTGGAGAATCTGATAAACCCCACTTCCGGTAGTCTAGCTGCAAGAGAAATGCCTTAAATTGCCGTTTGAAGCTTCAACTTTGGGTTCCCAGTTCACGCTATTTGGGTACCGTAAAAAAAAGTCGATTAAGATTTGTCATTTTTGGTAGTGATTTTATTCGCCTGTTAGATGCACAATGAGTTGGAGAATCTGATAAACCCCACTTCCGGTAATCTAGCTGCAAGGGAAATGCCTTAAATTGCCGTTTGAAGCTTCAACTTTGGGTTCCCAGTTCACGCTATTTGGGTATCGTAAAAAAAAGTCGATTAAGATTTGTCATTTTTGGTAGTGATTTTATTCGCCTGTTAGATGCACAATGAGTTGGAGAATCTGATAAACCCCACTTCCGGTAGTCTAGCTGCAAGAGAAATGCCTTAAATTGCCGTTTGAAGCTTCAACTTTGGGTTCCCAGTTCACGCTATTTGGGTACCGTAAAAAAAAGTCGATTAAGATTTGTCATTTTTGGTAGTGATTTTATTCGCCTGTTAGATGCACAATGAGTTGGAGAATCTGATAAACCCCACTTCCGGTAATCTAGCTGCAAGGGAAATGCCTTAAATTGCCGTTTGAAGCTTCAACTTTGGGTTCCCAGTTCACGCTATTTGGGTATCGTAAAAAAAAGTCGATTAAGATTTGTCATTTTTGGTAGTGATTTTATTCGCCTGTTAGATGCACAATGAGTTGGAGAATCTGATAAACCCCACTTCCGGTAGTCTAGCTGCAAGAGAAATGCCTTAAATTGCCGTTTGAAGCTTCAACTTTGGGTTCCCAGTTCACGCTATTTGGGTACCGTAAAAAAAAGTCGATTAAGATTTGTCATTTTTGGTAGTGATTTTATTCGCCTGTTAGATGCACAATGAGTTGGAGAATCTGATAAACCCCACTTCCGGTAATCTAGCTGCAAGGGAAATGCCTTAAATTGCCGTTTGAAGCTTCAACTTTGGGTTCCCAGTTCACGCTATTTGGGTATCGTAAAAAAAAGTCGATTAAGATTTGTCATTTTTGGTAGTGATTTTATTCGCCTGTTAGATGCACAATGAGTTGGAGAATCTGATAAACCCCACTTCCGGTAGTCTAGCTGCAAGTGAAATGCCTTAAATTGCCGTTTGAAGCTTCAACTTTGGGTTCCCAGTTCACGCTATTTGGGTATCGTAAAAAAAAGTCGATTAAGATTTGTCATTTTTGGTAGTGATTTTATTCGCCTATTAGATGCACAATGAGTTGGAGAATCTGATAAACCCCACTTCCGGTAGTCTAGCTGCAAGAGAAATGCCTTAAATTGCCGTTTGAAGCTTCAACTTTGGGTTCCCAGTTCACGCTATTTGGGTACCGTAAAAAAAAGTCGATTAAGATTTGTCATTTTTGGTAGTGATTTTATTCGCCTGTTAGATGCACAATGAGTTGGAGAATCTGATAAACCCCACTTCCGGTAATCTAGCTGCAAGGGAAATGCCTTAAATTGCCGTTTGAAGCTTCAACTTTGGGTTCCCAGTTCACGCTATTTGGGTATCGTAAAAAAAAGTCGATTAAGATTTGTCATTTTTGGTAGTGATTTTATTCGCCTGTTAGATGCACAATGAGTTGGAGAATCTGATAAACCCCACTTCCGGTAGTCTAGCTGCAAGAGAAATGCCTTAAATTGCCGTTTGAAGCTTCAACTTTGGGTTCCCAGTTCACGCTATTTGGGTATCGTAAAAAAAAGTCGATTAAGATTTGTCATTTTCGGTAGTGATTTTATTCGCCTATTAGATGCACAATGAGTTGGAGAATCTGATAAACCCCACTTCCGGTAGTCTAGCTGCAAGAGAAATGCCTTAAATTGCCGTTTGAAGCTTCAACTTTGGGTTCCCAGTTCACGCTATTTGGGTATCGTAAAAAAAAGTCGATTAAGATTTGTCATTTTTGGTAGTGATTTTATTCGCCTATTAGATGCACAATGAGTTGGAGAATCTGATAAACCCCACTTCCGGTAGTCTAGCTGCAAGAGAAATGCCTTAAATTGCCGTTTGAAGCTTCAACTTTGGGTTCCCAGTTCACGCTATTTGGGTATCGTAAAAAAAAGTCGATTAAGATTTGTCATTTTTGGTAGTGATTTTATTCGCCTGTTAGATGCACAATGAGTTGGAGAATCTGATAAACCCCACTTCCGGTAATCTAGCTGCAAGGGAAATGCATTAAATTGCCGTTTGAAGCTTCAACTTTGGGTTCCCAGTTCACGCTATTTGGGTATCGTAAAAAAAAGTCGATTAAGATTTGTCATTTTTGGTAGTGATTTTATTCGCCTGTTAGATGCACAATGAGTTGGAGAATCTGATAAACCCCACTTCCGGTAGTCTAGCTGCAAGTGAAATGCCTTAAATTGCCGTTTGAAGCTTCAACTTTGGGTTCCCAGTTCACGCTATTTGGGTATCGTAAAAAAAAGTCGATTAAGATTTGTCATTTTTGGTAGTGATTTTATTCGCCTATTAGATGCACAATGAGTTGGAGAATCTGATAAACCCCACTTCCGGTAGTCTAGCTGCAAGAGAAATGCCTTAAATTGCCGTTTGAAGCTTCAACTTTGGGTTCCCAGTTCACGCTATTTGGGTATCGTAAAAAAAAGTCGATTAAGATTTGTCATTTTTGGTAGTGATTTTATTCGCCTATTAGATGCACAATGAGTTGGAGAATCTGATAAACCCCACTTCCGGTAGTCTAGCTGCAAGAGAAATGCCTTAAATTGCCGTTTGAAGCTTCAACTTTGGGTTCCCAGTTCACGCTATTTGGGTACCGTAAAAAAAAGTCGATTAAGATTTGTCATTTTTGGTAGTGATTTTATTCGCCTGTTAGATGCACAATGAGTTGGAGAATCTGATAAACCCCACTTCCGGTAATCTAGCTGCAAGGGAAATGCCTTAAATTGCCGTTTGAAGCTTCAACTTTGGGTTCCCAGTTCACGCTATTTGGGTATCGTAAAAAAAAGTCGATTAAGATTTGTCATTTTTGGTAGTGATTTTATTCGCCTGTTAGATGCACAATGAGTTGGAGAATCTGATAAACCCCACTTCCGGTAGTCTAGCTGCAAGTGAAATGCCTTAAATTGCCGTTTGAAGCTTCAACTTTGGGTTCCCAGTTCACGCTATTTGGGTATCGTAAAAAAAAGTCGATTAAGATTTGTCATTTTTGGTAGTGATTTTATTCGCCTATTAGATGCACAATGAGTTGGAGAATCTGATAAACCCCACTTCCGGTAGTCTAGCTGCAAGAGAAATGCCTTAAATTGCCGTTTGAAGCTTCAACTTTGGGTTCCCAGTTCACGCTATTTGGGTACCGTAAAAAAAAGTCGATTAAGATTTGTCATTTTTGGTAGTGATTTTATTCGCCTGTTAGATGCACAATGAGTTGGAGAATCTGATAAACCCCACTTCCGGTAGTCTAGCTGCAAGAGAAATGCCTTAAATTGCCGTTTGAAGCTTCAACTTTGGGTTCCCAGTTCACGCTATTTGGGTATCGTAAAAAAAAGTCGATTAAGATTTGTCATTTTTGGTAGTGATTTTATTCGCCTATTAGATGCACAATGAGTTGGAGAATCTGATAAACCCCACTTCCGGTAGTCTAGCTGCAAGAGAAATGCCTTAAATTGCCGTTTGAAGCTTCAACTTTGGGTTCCCAGTTCACGCTATTTGGGTACCGTAAAAAAAAGTCGATTAAGATTTGTCATTTTTGGTAGTGATTTTATTCGCCTGTTAGATGCACAATGAGTTGGAGAATCTGATAAACCCCACTTCCGGTAATCTAGCTGCAAGGGAAATGCCTTAAATTGCCGTTTGAAGCTTCAACTTTGGGTTCCCAGTTCACGCTATTTGGGTATCGTAAAAAAAAGTCGATTAAGATTTGTCATTTTCGGTAGTGATTTTATTCGCCTATTAGATGCACAATGAGTTGGAGAATCTGATAAACCCCACTTCCGGTAGTCTAGCTGCAAGAGAAATGCCTTAAATTGCCGTTTGAAGCTTCAACTTTGGGTTCCCAGTTCACGTTATTTGGGTATCGTAAAAAAAAGTCGATTAAGATTTGTCATTTTTGGTAGTGATTTTATTCGCCTATTAGATGCACAATGAGTTGGAGAATCTGATAAACCCCACTTCCGGTAGTCTAGCTGCAAGAGAAATGCCTTAAATTGCCGTTTGAAGCTTCAACTTTGGGTTCCCAGTTCACGCTATTTGGGTATCGTAAAAAAAAGTCGATTAAGATTTGTCATTTTTGGTAGTGATTTTATTCGCCTGTTAGATGCACAATGAGTTGGAGAATCTGATAAACCCCACTTCCGGTAATCTAGCTGCAAGGGAAATGCCTTAAATTGCCGTTTGAAGCTTCAACTTTGGGTTCCCAGTTCACGCTATTTGGGTATCGTAAAAAAAAGTCGATTAAGATTTGTCATTTTTGGTAGTGATTTTATTCGCCTGTTAGATGCACAATGAGTTGGAGAATCTGATAAACCCCACTTCCGGTAGTCTAGCTGCAAGTGAAATGCCTTAAATTGCCGTTTGAAGCTTCAACTTTGGGTTCCCAGTTCACGCTATTTGGGTATCGTAAAAAAAAGTCGATTAAGATTTGTCATTTTTGGTAGGGATTTTATTCGCCTATTAGATGCACAATGAGTTGGAGAATCTGATAAACCCCACTTCCGGTAGTCTAGCTGCAAGAGAAATGCCTTAAATTGCCGTTTGAAGCTTCAACTTTGGGTTCCCAGTTCACGCTATTTGGGTATCGTAAAAAAAAGTCGATTAAGATTTGTCATTTTTGGTAGTGATTTTATTCGCCTATTAGATGCACAATGAGTTGGAGAATCTGATAAACCCCACTTCCGGTAGTCTAGCTGCAAGAGAAATGCCTTAAATTGCCGTTTGAAGCTTCAACTTTGGGTTCCCAGTTCACGCTATTTGGGTACCGTAAAAAAAAGTCGATTCAGATTTGTCATTTTTGGTAGTGATTTTATTCGCCTGTTAGATGCACAATGAGTTGGAGAATCTGATAAACCCCACTTCCGGTAATCTAGCTGCAAGGGAAATGCCTTAAATTGCCGTTTGAAGCTTCAACTTTGGGTTCCCAGTTCACGCTATTTGGGTATCGTAAAAAAAAGTCGATTAAGATTTGTCATTTTTGGTAGTGATTTTATTCGCCTGTTAGATGCACAATGAGTTGGAGAATCTGATAAACCCCACTTCCGGTAGTCTAGCTGCAAGTGAAATTCCTTAAATTGCCGTTTGAAGCTTCAACTTTGGGTTCCCAGTTCACGCTATTTGGGTATCGTAAAAAAAAGTCGATTAAGATTTGTCATTTTTGGTAGTGATTTTATTCGCCTATTAGATGCACAATGAGTTGGAGAATCTGATAAACCCCACTTCCGGTAGTCTAGCTGCAAGAGAAATGCCTTAAATTGCCGTTTGAAGCTTCAACTTTGGGTTCCCAGTTCACGCTATTTGGGTATCGTAAAAAAAAGTCGATTAAGATTTGTCATTTTTGGTAGTGATTTTATTCGCCTATTAGATGCACAATGAGTTGGAGAATCTGATAAACCCCACTTCCGGTAGTCTAGCTGCAAGAGAAATGCCTTAAATTGCCGTTTGAAGCTTCAACTTTGGGTTCCCAGTTCACGCTATTTGGGTATCGTAAAAAAAAGTCGATTAAGATTTGTCATTTTTGGTAGTGATTTTATTCGCCTGTTAGATGCACAATGAGTTGGAGAATCTGATAAACCCCACTTCCGGTAGTCTAGCTGCAAGAGAAATGCCTTAAATTGCCGTTTGAAGCTTCAACTTTGGGTTCCCAGTTCACGCTATTTGGGTACCGTAAAAAAAAGTCGATTAAGATTTGTCATTTTTGGTAGTGATTTTATTCGCCTGTTAGATGCACAATGAGTTGGAGAATCTGATAAACCCCACTTCCGGTAATCTAGCTGCAAGGGAAATGCCTTAAATTGCCGTTTGAAGCTTCAACTTTGGGTTCCCAGTTCACGCTATTTGGGTATCGTAAAAAAAAGTCGATTAAGATTTGTCATTTTTGGTAGTGATTTTATTCGCCTGTTAGATGCACAATGAGTTGGAGAATCTGATAAACCCCACTTCCGGTAGTCTAGCTGCAAGAGAAATGCCTTAAATTGCCGTTTGAAGCTTCAACTTTGGGTTCCCAGTTCACGCTATTTGGGTACCGTAAAAAAAAGTCGATTAAGATTTGTCATTTTTGGTAGTGATTTTATTCGCCTGTTAGATGCACAATGAGTTGGAGAATCTGATAAACCCCACTTCCGGTAATCTAGCTGCAAGGGAAATGCCTTAAATTGCCGTTTGAAGCTTCAACTTTGGGTTCCCAGTTCACGCTATTTGGGTATCGTAAAAAAAAGTCGATTAAGATTTGTCATTTTTGGTAGTGATTTTATTCGCCTGTTAGATGCACAATGAGTTGGAGAATCTGATAAACCCCACTTCCGGTAGTCTAGCTGCAAGTGAAATGCCTTAAATTGCCGTTTGAAGCTTCAACTTTGGGTTCCCAGTTCACGCTATTTGGGTATCGTAAAAAAAAGTCGATTAAGATTTGTCATTTTTGGTAGTGATTTTATTCGCCTATTAGATGCACAATGAGTTGGAGAATCTGATAAACCCGACTTCCGGTAGTCTAGCTGCAAGAGAAATGCCTTAAATTGCCGTTTGAAGCTTCAACTTTGGGTTCCCAGTTCACGCTATTTGGGTACCGTAAAAAAAAGTCGATTAAGATTTGTCATTTTTGGTAGTGATTTTATTCGCCTGTTAGATGCACAATGAGTTGGAGAATCTGATAAACCCCACTTCCGGTAATCTAGCTGCAAGGGAAATGCCTTAAATTGCCGTTTGAAGCTTCAACTTTGGGTTCCCAGTTCACGCTATTTGGGTACCGTAAAAAAAAGTCGATTAAGATTTGTCATTTTTGGTAGTGATTTTATTCGCCTGTTAGATGCACAATGAGTTGGAGAATCTGATAAACCCCACTTCCGGTAGTCTAGCTGCAAGTGAAATGCCTTAAATTGCCGTTTGAAGCTTCAACTTTGGGTTCCCAGTTCACGCTATTTGGGTATCGTAAAAAAAAGTCGATTAAGATTTGTCATTTTTGGTAGTGATTTTATTCGCCTGTTAGATGCACAATGAGTTGGAGAATCTGATAAACCCCACTTCCGGTAGTCTAGCTGCAAGAGAAATGCCTTAAATTGCCGTTTGAAGCTTCAACTTTGGGTTCCCAGTTCACGCTATTTGGGTATCGTAAAAAAAAGTCGATTAAGATTTGTCATTTTTGGTAGTGATTTTATTCGCCTATTAGATGCACAATGAGTTGGAGAATCTGATAAACCCCACTTCCGGTAGTCTAGCTGCAAGAGAAATGCCTTAAATTGCCGTTTGAAGCTTCAACTTTGGGTTCCCAGTTCACGCTATTTGGGTATCGTAAAAAAAAGTCGATTAAGATTTGTCATTTTTGGTAGTGATTTTATTCGCCTGTTAGATGCACAATGAGTTGGAGAATCTGATAAACCCCACTTCCGGTAATCTAGCTGCAAGGGAAATGCCTTAAATTGCCGTTTGAAGCTTCAACTTTGGGTTCCCAGTTCACGCTATTTGGGTATCGTAAAAAAAAGTCGATTAAGATTTGTCATTTTTGGTAGTGATTTTATTCGCCTGTTAGATGCACAATGAGTTGGAGAATCTGATAAACCCCACTTCCGGTAGTCTAGCTGCAAGTGAAATTCCTTAAATTGCCGTTTGAAGCTTCAACTTTGGGTTCCCAGTTCACGCTATTTGGGTATCGTAAAAAAAAGTCGATTAAGATTTGTCATTTTTGGTAGTGATTTTATTCGCCTGTTAGATGCACAATGAGTTGGAGAATCTGATAAACCCCACTTCCGGTAGTCTAGCTGCAAGAGAAATGCCTTAAATTGCCGTTTGAAGCTTCAACTTTGGGTTCCCAGTTCACGCTATTTGGGTACCGTAAAAAAAAGTCGATTAAGATTTGTCATTTTTGGTAGTGATTTTATTCGCCTATTAGATGCACAATGAGTTGGAGAATCTGATAAACCCCACTTCCGGTAGTCTAGCTGCAAGAGAAATGCCTTAAATTGCCGTTTGAAGCTTCAACTTTGGGTTCCCAGTTCACGCTATTTGGGTACCGTAAAAAAAAGTCGATTAAGATTTGTCATTTTTGGTAGTGATTTTATTCGCCTGTTAGATGCACAATGAGTTGGAGAATCTGATAAACCCCACTTCCGGTAATCTAGCTGCAAGGGAAATGCCTTAAATTGCCGTTTGAAGCTTCAACTTTGGGTTCCCAGTTCAGGCTATTTGGGTATCGTAAAAAAAAGTCGATTAAGATTTGTCATTTTTGGTAGTGATTTTATTCGCCTGTTAGATGCACAATGAGTTGGAGAATCTGATAAACCCCACTTCCGGTAGTCTAGCTGCAAGAGAAATGCCTTAAATTGCCGTTTGAAGCTTCAACTTTGGGTTCCCAGTTCACACTATTTGGGTACCGTAAAAAAAAGTCGATTAAGATTTGTCATTTTTGGTAGTGATTTTATTCGCCTATTAGATGCACAATGAGTTGGAGAATCTGATAAACCCCACTTCCGGTAATCTAGCTGCAAGGGAAATGCCTTAAATTGCCGTTTGAAGCTTCAACTTTGGGTTCCCAGTTCACGCTATTTGGGTATCGTAAAAAAAAGTCGATTAAGATTTGTCATTTTTGGTAGTGATTTTATTCGCCTGTTAGATGCACAATGAGTTGGAGAATCTGATAAACCCCACTTCCGGTAGTCTAGCTGCAAGTGAAATGCCTTAAATTGCCGTTTGAAGCTTCAACTTTGGGTTCCCAGTTCACGCTATTTGGGTATCGTAAAAAAAAGTCGATTAAGATTTGTCATTTTTGGTAGTGATTTTATTCGCCTATTAGATGCACAATGAGTTGGAGAATCTGATAAACCCCACTTACGGTAGTCTAGCAGCAAGAGAAATGCCTTAAATTGCCGTTTGAAGCTTCAACTTTGGGTTCCCAGTTCACGCTATTTGGGTACCGTAAAAAAAAGTCGATTAAGATTTGTCATTTTTCGTAGTGATTTTATTCGCCTGTTAGATGCACAATGAGTTGGAGAATCTGATAAACCCCACTTCCGGTAATCTAGCTGCAAGGGAAATGCCTTAAATTGCCGTTTGAAGCTTCAACTTTGGGTTCCCAGTTCACGCTATTTGGGTATCGTAAAAAAAAGTCGATTAAGATTTGTCATTTTTGGTAGTGATTTTATTCGCCTGTTAGATGCACAATGAGTTGGAGAATCTGATAAACCCCACTTCCGGTAGTCTAGCTGCAAGTGAAATGCCTTAAATTGCCGTTTGAAGCTTCAACTTTGGGTTCCCAGTTCACGCTATTTGGGTATCGTAAAAAAAAGTCGATTAAGATTTGTCATTTTTGGTAGTGATTTTATTCGCCTATTAGATGCACAATGAGTTGGAGAATCTGATAAACCCCACTTCCGGTAGTCTAGCTGCAAGAGAAATGCCTTAAATTGCCGTTTGAAGCTTCAACTTTGGGTTCCCAGTTCACGCTATTTGGGTATCGTAAAAAAAAGTCGATTAAGATTTGTCATTTTTGGTAGTGATTTTATTCGCCTATTAGATGCACAATGAGTTGGAGAATCTGATAAACCCCACTTCCGGTAGTCTAGCTGCAAGAGAAATGCCTTAAATTGCCGTTTGAAGCTTCAACTTTGGGTTCCCAGTTCACGCTATTTGGGTATCGTAAAAAAAAGTCGATTAAGATTTGTCATTTTTGGTAGTGATTTTATTCGCCTGTTAGATGCACAATGAGTTGGAGAATCTGATAAACCCCACTTCCGGTAATCTAGCTGCAAGGGAAATGCCTTAAATTGCCGTTTGAAGCTTCAACTTTGGGTTCCCAGTTCACGCTATTTGGGTATCGTAAAAAAAAGTCGATTAAGATTTGTCATTTTTGGTAGTGATTTTATTCGCCTATTAGATGCACAATGAGTTGGAGAATCTGATAAACCCCACTTCCGGTAGTCTAGCTGCAAGAGAAATGCCTTAAATTGCCGTTTGAAGCTTCAACTTTGGGTTCCCAGTTCACGCTATTTGGGTACCGTAAAAAAAAGTCGATTAAGATTTGTCATTTTTGGTAGTGATTTTATTCGCCTGTTAGATGCACAATGAGTTGGAGAATCTGATAAACCCCACTTCCGGTAATCTAGCTGCAAGGGAAATGCCTTAAATTGCCGTTTGAAGCTTCAACTTTGGGTTCCCAGTTCACGCTATTTGGGTATCGTAAAAAAAAGTCGATTAAGATTTGTCATTTTTGGTAGTGATTTTATTCGCCTGTTAGATGCACAATGAGTTGGAGAATCTGATAAACCCCACTTCCGGTAGTCTAGCTGCAAGTGAAATGCCTTAAATTGCCGTTTGAAGCTTCAACTTTGGGTTCCCAGTTCACGCTATTTGGGTATCGTAAAAAAAAGTCGATTAAGATTTGTCATTTTTGGTAGTGATTTTATTCGCCTATTAGATGCACAATGAGTTGGAGAATCTGATAAACCCCACTTCCGGTAGTCTAGCTGCAAGAGAAATGCCTTAAATTGCCGTTTGAAGCTTCAACTTTGGGTTCCCAGTTCACGCTATTTGGGTATCGTAAAAAAAAGTCGATTAAGATTTGTCATTTTTGGTAGTGATTTTATTCGCCTATTAGATGCACAATGAGTTGGAGAATCTGATAAACCCCACTTCCGGTAGTCTAGCTGCAAGAGAAATGCCTTAAATTTCCGTTTGAAGCTTCAACTTTGGGTTCCCAGTTCACGCTATTTGGGTATCGTAAAAAAAAGTCGATTAAGATTTGTCATTTTTGGTAGTGATTTTATTCGCCTATTAGATGCACAATGAGTTGGAGAATCTGATAAACCCCACTTCCGGTAGTCTAGCTGCAAGAGAAATGCCTTAAATTGCCGTTTGAAGCTTCAACTTTGGGTTCCCAGTTCACGCTATTTGGGTACCGTAAAAAAAAGTCGATTAAGATTTGTCATTTTTGGTAGTGATTTTATTCGCCTGTTAGATGCACAATGAGTTGGAGAATCTGATAAACCCCACTTCCGGTAATCTAGCTGCAAGGGAAATGCCTTAAATTGCCGTTTGAAGCTTCAACTTTGGGTTCCCAGTTCACGCTATTTGGGTATCGTAAAAAAAAGTCGATTAAGATTTGTCATTTTTGGTAGTGATTTTATTCGCCTGTTAGATGCACAATGAGTTGGAGAATCTGATAAACCCCACTTCCGGTAGTCTAGCTGCAAGTGAAATGCCTTAAATTGCCGTTTGAAGCTTCAACTTTGGGTTCCCAGTTCACGCTATTTGGGTATCGTAAAAAAAAGTCGATTAAGATTTGTCATTTTTGGTAGTGATTTTATTCGCCTATTAGATGCACAATGAGTTGGAGAATCTGATAAACCCCACTTCCGGTAGTCTAGCTGCAAGAGAAATGCCTTAAATTGCCGTTTGAAGCTTCAACTTTGGGTTCCCAGTTCACGCTATTTGGGTATCGTAAAAAAAAGTCGATTAAGATTTGTCATTTTTGGTAGTGATTTTATTCGCCTATTAGATGCACAATGAGTTGGAGAATCTGATAAACCCCACTTCCGGTAGTCTAGCTGCAAGAGAAATGCCTTAAATTGCCGTTTGAAGCTTCAACTTTGGGTTCCCAGTTCACGCTATTTGGGTACCGTAAAAAAAAGTCGATTAAGATTTGTCATTTTTGGTAGTGATTTTATTCGCCTGTTAGATGCACAATGAGTTGGAGAATCTGATAAACCCCACTTCCGGTAATCTAGCTGCAAGGGAAATGCCTTAAATTGCCGTTTGAAGCTTCAACTTTGGGTTCCCAGTTCACGCTATTTGGGTATCGTAAAAAAAAGTCGATTAAGATTTGTCATTTTTGGTAGTGATTTCATTCGCCTGTTAGATGCACAATGAGTTGGAGAATCTGATAAACCCCACTTCCGGTAGTCTAGCTGCAAGAGAAATGCCTTAAATTGCCGTTTGAAGCTTCAACTTTGGGTTCCCAGTTCACGCTATTTGGGTACCGTAAAAAAAAGTCGATTAAGATTTGTCATTTTTGGTAGTGATTTTATTCGCCTGTTAGATGCACAATGAGTTGGAGAATCTGATAAACCCCACTTCCGGTAATCTAGCTGCAAGGGAAATGCCTTAAATTGCCGTTTGAAGCTTCAACTTTGGGTTCCCAGTTCACGCTATTTGGGTATCGTAAAAAAAAGTCGATTAAGATTTGTCATTTTTGGTAGTGATTTTATTCGCCTGTTAGATGCACAATGAGTTGGAGAATCTGATAAACCCCACTTCCGGTAGTCTAGCTGCAAGTGAAATGCCTTAAATTGCCGTTTGAAGCTTCAACTTTGGGTTCCCAGTTCACGCTATTTGGGTATCGTAAAAAAAAGTCGATTAAGATTTGTCATTTTTGGTAGTGATTTTATTCGCCTATTAGATGCACAATGAGTTGGAGAATCTGATAAACCCCACTTCCGGTAGTCTAGCTGCAAGAGAAATGCCTTAAATTGCCGTTTGAAGCTTCAACTTTGGGTTCCCAGTTCACGCTATTTGGGTACCGTAAAAAAAAGTCGATTAAGATTTGTCATTTTTGGTAGTGATTTTATTCGCCTGTTAGATGCACAATGAGTTGGAGAATCTGATAAACCCCACTTCCGGTAATCTAGCTGCAAGGGAAATGCCTTAAATTGCCGTTTGAAGCTTCAACTTTGGGTTCCCAGTTCACGCTATTTGGGTATCGTAAAAAAAAGTCGATTAAGATTTGTCATTTTTGGTAGTGATTTTATTCGCCTGTTAGATGCACAATGAGTTGGAGAATCTGATAAACCCCACTTCCGGTAGTCTAGCTGCAAGTGAAATGCCTTAAATTGCCGTTTGAAGCTTCAACTTTGGGTTCCCAGTTCACGCTATTTGGGTATCGTAAAAAAAAGTCGATTAAGATTTGTCATTTTTGGTAGTGATTTTATTCGCCTATTAGATGCACAATGAGTTGGAGAATCTGATAAACCCCACTTCCGGTAGTCTAGCTGCAAGAGAAATGCCTTAAATTGCCGTTTGAAGCTTCAACTTTGGGTTCCCAGTTCACGCTATTTGGGTATCGTAAAAAAAAGTCGATTAAGATTTGTCATTTTTGGTAGTGATTTTATTCGCCTATTAGATGCACAATGAGTTGGAGAATCTGATAAACCCCACTTCCGGTAGTCTAGCTGCAAGAGAAATGCCTTAAATTGCCGTTTGAAGCTTCAACTTTGGGTTCCCAGTTCACGCTATTTGGGTACCGTAAAAAAAAGTCGATTAAGATTTGTCATTTTTGGTAGTGATTTTATTCGCCTGTTAGATGCACAATGAGTTGGAGAATCTGATAAACCCCACTTCCGGTAATCTAGCTGCAAGGGAAATGCCTTAAATTGCCGTTTGAAGCTTCAACTTTGGGTTCCCAGTTCACGCTATTTGGGTATCGTAAAAAAAAGTCGATTAAGATTTGTCATTTTTGGTAGTGATTTTATTCGCCTGTTAGATGCACAATGAGTTGGAGAATCTGATAAACCCCACTTCCGGTAGTCTAGCTGCAAGAGAAATGCCTTAAATTGCCGTTTGAAGCTTCAACTTTGGGTTCCCAGTTCACGCTATTTGGGTACCGTAAAAAAAAGTCGATTAAGATTTGTCATTTTTGGTAGTGATTTTATTCGCCTGTTAGATGCACAATGAGTTGGAGAATCTGATAAACCCCACTTCCGGTAATCTAGCTGCAAGGGAAATGCCTTAAATTGCCGTTTGAAGCTTCAACTTTGGGTTCCCAGTTCACGCTATTTGGGTATCGTAAAAAAAAGTCGATTAAGATTTGTCATTTTTGGTAGTGATTTTATTCGCCTGTTAGATGCACAATGAGTTGGAGAATCTGATAAACCCCACTTCCGGTAGTCTAGCTGCAAGTGAAATGCCTTAAATTGCCGTTTGAAGCTTCAACTTTGGGTTCCCAGTTCACGCTATTTGGGTATCGTAAAAAAAAGTCGATTAAGATTTGTCATTTTTGGTAGTGATTTTATTCGCCTATTAGATGCACAATGAGTTGGAGAATCTGATAAACCCCACTTCCGGTAGTCTAGCTGCAAGAGAAATGCCTTAAATTGCCGTTTGAAGCTTCAACTTTGGGTTCCCAGTTCACGCTATTTGGGTACCGTAAAAAAAAGTCGATTAAGATTTGTCATTTTTGGTAGTGATTTTATTCGCCTGTTAGATGCACAATGAGTTGGAGAATCTGATAAACCCCACTTCCGGTAATCTAGCTGCAAGGGAAATGCCTTAAATTGCCGTTTGAAGCTTCAACTTTGGGTTCCCAGTTCACGCTATTTGGGTATCGTAAAAAAAAGTCGATTAAGATTTGTCATTTTTGGTAGTGATTTTATTCGCCTGTTAGATGCACAATGAGTTGGAGAATCTGATAAACCCCACTTCCGGTAGTCTAGCTGCAAGTGAAATGCCTTAAATTGCCGTTTGAAGCTTCAACTTTGGGTTCCCAGTTCACGCTATTTGGGTATCGTAAAAAAAAGTCGATTAAGAATTGTCATTTTTGGTAGTGATTTTATTCGCCTATTAGATGCACAATGAGTTGGAGAATCTGATAAACCCCACTTCCGGTAGTCTAGCTGCAAGAGAAATGCCTTAAATTGCCGTTTGAAGCTTCAACTTTGGGTTCCCAGTTCACGCTATTTGGGTATCGTAAAAAAAAAGTCGATTAAGATTTGTCATTTTTGGTAGTGATTTTATTCGCCTATTAGATGCACAATGAGTTGGAGAATCTGATAAACCCCACTTCCGGTAGTCTAGCTGCAAGAGAAATGCCTTAAATTGCCGTTTGAAGCTTCAACTTTGGGTTCCCAGTTCACGCTATTTGGGTACCGTAAAAAAAAGTCGATTAAGATTTGTCATTTTTGGTAGTGATTTTATTCGCCTGTTAGATGCACAATGAGTTGGAGAATCTGATAAACCCCACTTCCGGTAATCTAGCTGCAAGGGAAATGCCTTAAATTGCCGTTTGAAGCTTCAACTTTGGGTTCCCAGTTCACGCTATTTGGGTATCGTAAAAAAAAGTCGATTAAGATTTGTCATTTTTGGTAGTGATTTTATTCGCCTGTTAGATGCACAATGAGTTGGAGAATCTGATAAACCCCACTTCCGGTAGTCTAGCTGCAAGAGAAATGCCTTAAATTGCCGTTTGAAGCTTCAACTTTGGGTTCCCAGTTCACGCTATTTGGGTACCGTAAAAAAAAGTCGATTAAGATTTGTCATTTTTGGTAGTGATTTTATTCGCCTGTTAGATGCACAATGAGTTGGAGAATCTGATAAACCCCACTTCCGGTAATCTAGCTGCAAGAGAAATGCCTTAAATTGCCGTTTGAAGCTTCAACTTTGGGTTCCCAGTTCACGCTATTTGGGTACCGTAAAAAAAAGTCGATTAAGATTTGTCATTTTTGGTAGTGATTTTATTCGCCTGTTAGATGCACAATGAGTTGGAGAATCTGATAAACCCCACTTCCGGTAATCTAGCTGCAAGGGAAATGCCTTAAATTGCCGTTTGAAGCTTCAACTTTGGGTTCCCAGTTCACGCTATTTGGGTATCGTAAAAAAAAGTCGATTAAGATTTGTCATTTTTGGTAGTGATTTTATTCGCCTGTTAGATGCACAATGAGTTGGAGAATCTGATAAACCCCACTTCCGGTAGTCTAGCTGCAAGTGAAATGCCTTAAATTGCCGTTTGAAGCTTCAACTTTGGGTTCCCAGTTCACGCTATTTGGGTATCGTAAAAAAAAGTCGATTAAGATTTGTCATTTTTGGTAGTGATTTTATTCGCCTATTAGATGCACAATGAGTTGGAGAATCTGATAAACCCCACTTCCGGTAGTCTAGCTGCAAGAGAAATGCCTTAAATTGCCGTTTGAAGCTTCAACTTTGGGTTCCCAGTTCACGCTATTTGGGTATCGTAAAAAAAAGTCGATTAAGATTTGTCATTTTTGGTAGTGATTTTATTCGCCTATTAGATGCACAATGAGTTGGAGAATCTGATAAACCCCACTTCCGGTAGTCTAGCTGCAAGAGAAATGCCTTAAATTGCCGTTTGAAGCTTCAACTTTGGGTTCCCAGTTCACGCTATTTGGGTACCGTAAAAAAAAGTCGATTAAGATTTGTCATATTTGGTAGTGATTTTATTCGCCTGTTAGATGCACAATGAGTTGGAGAATCTGATAAACCCCACTTCCGGTAATCTAGCTGCAAGGGAAATGCCTTAAATTGCCGTTTGAAGCTTCAACTTTGGGTTCCCAGTTCACGCTATTTGGGTATCGTAAAAAAAAGTCGATTAAGATTTGTCATTTTTGGTAGTGATTTTATTCGCCTGTTAGATGCACAATGAGTTGGAGAATCTGATAAACCCCACTTCCGGTAGTCTAGCTGCAAGTGAAATGCCTTAAATTGCCGTTTGAAGCTTCAACTTTGGGTTCCCAGTTCACGCTATTTGGGTATCGTAAAAAAAAGTCGATTAAGATTTGTCATTTTTGGTAGTGATTTTATTCGCCTATTAGATGCACAATGAGTTGGAGAATCTGATAAACCCCACTTCCGGTAGTCTAGCTGCAAGAGAAATGCCTTAAATTGCCGTTTGAAGCTTCAACTTTGGGTTCCCAGTTCACGCTATTTGGGTATCGTAAAAAAAAGTCGATTAAGATTTGTCATTTTTGGTAGTGATTTTATTCGCCTATTAGATGCACAATGAGTTGGAGAATCTGATAAACCCCACTTCCGGTAGTCTAGCTGCAAGAGAAATGCCTTAAATTGCCGTTTGAAGCTTCAACTTTGGGTTCCCAGTTCACGCTATTTGGGTACCGTAAAAAAAAGTCGATTAAGATTTGTCATTTTTGGTAGTGATTTTATTCGCCTGTTAGATGCACAATGAGTTGGAGAATCTGATAAACCCCACTTCCGGTAATCTAGCTGCAAGGGAAATGCCTTAAATTGCCGTTTGAAGCTTCAACTTTGGGTTCCCAGTTCACGCTATTTGGGTATCGTAAAAAAAAGTCGATTAAGATTTGTCATTTTTGGTAGTGATTTTATTCGCCTGTTAGATGCACAATGAGTTGGAGAATCTGATAAACCCCACTTCCGGTAGTCTAGCTGCAAGAGAAATGCCTTAAATTGCCGTTTGAAGCTTCAACTTTGGGTTCCCAGTTCACGCTATTTGGGTATCGTAAAAAAAAGTCGATTAAGATTTGTCATTTTTGGTAGTGATTTTATTCGCCTATTAGATGCACAATGAGTTGGAGAATCTGATAAACCCCACTTCCGGTAGTCTAGCTGCAAGAGAAATGCCTTAAATTGCCGTTTGAAGCTTCAACTTTGGGTTCCCAGTTCACGCTATTTGGGTATCGTAAAAAAAAGTCGATTTAGATTTGTCATTTTTGGTAGTGATTTTATTCGCCTATTAGATGCACAATGAGTTGGAGAATCTGATAAACCCCACTTCCGGTAGTCTAGCTGCAAGAGAAATGCCTTAAATTGCCGTTTGAAGCTTCAACTTTGGGTTCCCAGTTCACGCTATTTGGGTACCGTAAAAAAAAGTCGATTAAGATTTGTCATTTTTGGTAGTGATTTTATTCGCCTGTTAGATGCACAATGAGTTGGAGAATCTGATAAACCCCACTTCCGGTAATCTAGCTGCAAGGGAAATGCCTTAAATTGCCGTTTGAAGCTTCAACTTTGGGTTCCCAGTTCACGCTATTTGGGTATCGTAAAAAAAAGTCGATTAAGATTTGTCATTTTTGGTAGTGATTTTATTCGCCTGTTAGATGCACAATGAGTTGGAGAATCTGATAAACCCCACTTCCGGTAGTCTAGCTGCAAGAGAAATGCCTTAAATTGCCGTTTGAAGCTTCAACTTTGGGTTCCCAGTTCACGCTATTTGGGTACCGTAAAAAAAAGTCGATTAAGATTTGTCATTTTTGGTAGTGATTTTATTCGCCTGTTAGATGCACAATGAGTTGGAGAATCTGATAAACCCCACTTCCGGTAATCTAGCTGCAAGGGAAATGCCTTAAATTGCCGTTTGAAGCTTCAACTTTGGGTTCCCAGTTCACGCTATTTGGGTATCGTAAAAAAAAGTCGATTAAGATTTGTCATTTTTGGTAGTGATTTTATTCGCCTGTTAGATGCACAATGAGTTGGAGAATCTGATAAACCCCACTTCCGGTAATCTAGCTGCAAGGGAAATGCCTTAAATTGCCGTTTGAAGCTTCAACTTTGGGTTCCCAGTTCACGCTATTTGGGTATCGTAAAAAAAAGTCGATTAAGATTTGTCATTTTTGGTAGTGATTTTATTCGCCTGTTAGATGCACAATGAGTTGGAGAATCTGATAAACCCCACTTCCGGTAGTCTAGCTGCAAGTGAAATGCCTTAAATTGCCGTTTGAAGCTTCAACTTTGGGTTCCCAGTTCACGCTATTTGGGTATCGTAAAAAAAAGTCGATTAAGATTTGTCATTTTTGGTAGTGATTTTATTCGCCTATTAGATGCACAATGAGTTGGAGAATCTGATAAACCCCACTTCCGGTAGTCTAGCTGCAAGAGAAATGCCTTAAATTGCCGTTTGAAGCTTCAACTTTGGGTTCCCAGTTCACGCTATTTGGGTATCGTAAAAAAAAGTCGATTAAGATTTGTCATTTTTGGTAGTGATTTTATTCGCCTATTAGATGCACAATTAGTTGGAGAATCTGATAAACCCCACTTCCGGTAGTCTAGCTGCAAGAGAAATGCCTTAAATTGCCGTTTGAAGCTTCAACTTTGGGTTCCCAGTTCACGCTATTTGGGTACCGTAAAAAAAAGTCGATTAAGATTTGTCATTTTTGGTAGTGATTTTATTCGCCTGTTAGATGCACAATGAGTTGGAGAATCTGATAAACCCCACTTCCGGTAATCTAGCTGCAAGGGAAATGCCTTAAATTGCCGTTTGAAGCTTCAACTTTGGGTTCCCAGTTCACGCTATTTGGGTATCGTAAAAAAAAGTCGATTAAGATTTGTCATTTTTGGTAGTGATTTTATTCGCCTGTTAGATGCACAATGAGTTGGAGAATCTGATAAACCCCACTTCCGGTAGTCTAGCTGCAAGAGAAATGCCTTAAATTGCCGTTTGAAGCTTCAACTTTGGGTTCCCAGTTCACGCTATTTGGGTACCGTAAAAAAAAGTCGATTAAGATTTGTCATTTTTGGTAGTGATTTTATTCGCCTGTTAGATGCACAATGAGTTGGAGAATCTGATAAACCCCACTTCCGGTAATCTAGCTGCAAGGGAAATGCCTTAAATTGCCGTTTGAAGCTTCAACTTTGGGTTCCCAGTTCACGCTATTTGGGTATCGTAAAAAAAAGTCGATTAAGATTTGTCATTTTTGGTAGTGATTTTATTCGCCTGTTAGATGCACAATGAGTTGGAGAATCTGATAAACCCCACTTCCGGTAGTCTAGCTGCAAGTGAAATGCCTTAAATTGCCGTTTGAAGCTTCAACTTTGGGTTCCCAGTTCACGCTATTTGGGTATCGTAAAAAAAAGTCGATTAAGATTTGTCATTTTTGGTAGTGATTTTATTCGCCTATTAGATGCACAATGAGTTGGAGAATCTGATAAACCCCACTTCCGGTAGTCTAGCTGCAAGAGAAATGCCTTAAATTGCCGTTTGAAGCTTCAACTTTGGGTTCCCAGTTCACGCTATTTGGGTACCGTAAAAAAAAGTCGATTAAGATTTGTCATTTTTGGTAGTGATTTTATTCGCCTGTTAGATGCACAATGAGTTGGAGAATCTGATAAACCCCACTTCCGGTAATCTAGCTGCAAGGGAAATGCCTTAAATTGCCGTTTGAAGCTTCAACTTTGGGTTCCCAGTTCACGCTATTTGGGTATCGTAAAAAAAAGTCGATTAAGATTTGTCATTTTTGGTAGTGATTTTATTCGCCTGTTAGATGCACAATGAGTTGGAGAATCTGATAAACCCCACTTCCGGTAGTCTAGCTGCAAGTGAAATGCCTTAAATTGCCGTTTGAAGCTTCAACTTTGGGTTCCCAGTTCACGCTATTTGGGTATCGTAAAAAAAAGTCGATTAAGATTTGTCATTTTTGGTAGTGATTTTATTCGCCTATTAGATGCACAATGAGTTGGAGAATCTGATAAACCCCACTTCCGGTAGTCTAGCTGCAAGAGAAATGCCTTAAATTGCCGTTTGAAGCTTCAACTTTGGGTTCCCAGTTCACGCTATTTGGGTATCGTAAAAAAAAGTCGATTAAGATTTGTCATTTTTGGTAGTGATTTTATTCGCCTATTAGATGCACAATGAGTTGGAGAATCTGATAAACCCCACTTCCGGTAGTCTAGCTGCAAGAGAAATGCCTTAAATTGCCGTTTGAAGCTTCAACTTTGGGTTCCCAGTTCACGCTATTTGGGTACCGTAAAAAAAAGTCGATTAAGATTTGTCATTTTTGGTAGTGATTTTATTCGCCTGTTAGATGCACAATGAGTTGGAGAATCTGATAAACCCCACTTCCGGTAATCTAGCTGCAAGGGAAATGCCTTAAATTGCCGTTTGAAGCTTCAACTTTGGGTTCCCAGTTCACGCTATTTGGGTATCGTAAAAAAAAGTCGATTAAGATTTGTCATTTTTGGTAGTGATTTTATTCGCCTGTTAGATGCACAATGAGTTGGAGAATCTGATAAACCCCACTTCCGGTAGTCTAGCTGCAAGTGAAATGCCTTAAATTGCCGTTTGAAGCTTCAACTTTGGGTTCCCAGTTCACGCTATTTGGGTATCGTAAAAAAAAGTCGATTAAGATTTGTCATTTTTGGTAGTGATTTTATTCGCCTATTAGATGCACAATGAGTTGGAGAATCTGATAAACCCCACTTCCGGTAGTCTAGCTGCAAGAGAAATGCCTTAAATTGCCGTTTGAAGCTTCAACTTTGGGTTCCCAGTTCACGCTATTTGGGTACCGTAAAAAAAAGTCGATTAAGATTTGTCATTTTTGGTAGTGATTTTATTCGCCTGTTAGATGCACAATGAGTTGGAGAATCTGATAAACCCCACTTCCGGTAATCTAGCTGCAAGGGAAATGCCTTAAATTGCCGTTTGAAGCTTCAACTTTGGGTTCCCAGTTCACGCTATTTGGGTATCGTAAAAAAAAGTCGATTAAGATTTGTCATTTTTGGTAGTGATTTTATTCGCCTGTTAGATGCACAATGAGTTGGAGAATCTGATAAACCCCACTTCCGGTAGTCTAGCTGCAAGTGAAATGCCTTAAATTGCCGTTTGAAGCTTCAACTTTGGGTTCCCAGTTCACGCTATTTGGGTATCGTAAAAAAAAGTCGATTAAGATTTGTCATTTTTGGTAGTGATTTTATTCGCCTATTAGATGCACAATGAGTTGGAGAATCTGATAAACCCCACTTCCGGTAGTCTAGCTGCAAGAGAAATGCCTTAAATTGCCGTTTGAAGCTTCAACTTTGGGTTCCCAGTTCACGCTATTTGGGTATCGTAAAAAAAAGTCGATTAAGATTTGTCATTTTTGGTAGTGATTTTATTCGCCTATTAGATGCACAATGAGTTGGAGAATCTGATAAACCCCACTTCCGGTAGTCTAGCTGCAAGAGAAATGCCTTAAATTGCCGTTTGAAGCTTCAACTTTGGGTTCCCAGTTCACGCTATTTGGGTATCGTAAAAAAAAGTCGATTAAGATTTGTCATTTTTGGTAGTGATTTTATTCGCCTATTAGATGCACAATGAGTTGGAGAATCTGATAAACCCCACTTCCGGTAGTCTAGCTGCAAGAGAAATGCCTTAAATTGCCGTTTGAAGCTTCAACTTTGGGTTCCCAGTTCACGCTATTTGGGTATCGTAAAAAAAAGTCGATTAAGATTTGTCATTTTTGGTAGTGATTTTATTCGCCTATTAGATGCACAATGAGTTGGAGAATCTGATAAACCCCACTTCCGGTAGTCTAGCTGCAAGAGAAATGCCTTAAATTGCCGTTTGAAGCTTCAACTTTGGGTTCCCAGTTCACGCTATTTGGGTATCGTAAAAAAAAGTCGATTAAGATTTGTCATTTTTGGTAGTGATTTTATTCGCCTATTAGATGCACAATGAGTTGGAGAATCTGATAAACCCCACTTCCGGTAGTCTAGCTGCAAGAGAAATGCCTTAAATTGCCGTTTGAAGCTTCAACTTTGGGTTCCCAGTTCACGCTATTTGGGTACCGTAAAAAAAAGTCGATTAAGATTTGTCATTTTTGGTAGTGATTTTATTCGCCTGTTAGATGCACAATGAGTTGGAGAATCTGATAAACCCCACTTCCGGTAATCTAGCTGCAAGGGAAATGCCTTAAATTGCCGTTTGAAGCTTCAACTTTGGGTTCCCAGTTCACGCTATTTGGGTATCGTAAAAAAAAGTCGATTAAGATTTGTCATTTTTGGTAGTGATTTTATTCGCCTGTTAGATGCACAATGAGTTGGAGAATCTGATAAACCCCACTTCCGGTAATCTAGCTGCAAGGGAAATGCCTTAAATTGCCGTTTGAAGCTTCAACTTTGGGTTCCCAGTTCACGCTATTTGGGTATCGTAAAAAAAAGTCGATTAAGATTTGTCATTTTTGGTAGTGATTTTATTCGCCTGTTAGATGCACAATGAGTTGGAGAATCTGATAAACCCCACTTCCGGTAGTCTAGCTGCAAGTGAAATGCCTTAAATTGCCGTTTGAAGCTTCAACTTTGGGTTCCCAGTTCACGCTATTTGGGTATCGTAAAAAAAAGTCGATTAAGATTTGTCATTTTTGGTAGTGATTTTATTCGCCTATTAGATGCACAATGAGTTGGAGAATCTGATAAACCCCACTTCCGGTAGTCTAGCTGCAAGAGAAATGCCTTAAATTGCCGTTTGAAGCTTCAACTTTGGGTTCCCAGTTCACGCTATTTGGGTACCGTAAAAAAAAGTCGATTAAGATTTGTCATTTTTGGTAGTGATTTTATTCGCCTGTTAGATGCACAATGAGTTGGAGAATCTGATAAACCCCACTTCCGGTAATCTAGCTGCAAGGGAAATGCCTTAAATTGCCGTTTGAAGCTTCAACTTTGGGTTCCCATTTCACGCTATTTGAGTATCGTAAAAAAAAGTCGATTAAGATTTGTCATTTTTGGTAGTGATTTTATTCGCCTGTTAGATGCACAATGAGTTGGAGAATCTGATAAACCCCACTTCCGGTAGTCTAGCTGCAAGTGAAATGCCTTAAATTGCCGTTTGAAGCTTCAACTTTGGGTTCCCAGTTCACGCTATTTGGGTATCGTAAAAAAAAGTCGATTAAGATTTGTCATTTTTGGTAGTGATTTTATTCGCCTATTAGATGCACAATGAGTTGGAGAATCTGATAAACCCCACTTCCGGTAGTCTAGCTGCAAGAGAAATGCCTTAAATTGCCGTTTGAAGCTTCAACTTTGGGTTCCCAGTTCACGCTATTTGGGTATCGTAAAAAAAAGTCGATTAAGATTTGTCATTTTTGGTAGTGATTTTATTCGCCTATTAGATGCACAATGAGTTGGAGAATCTGATAAACCCCACTTCCGGTAGTCTAGCTGCAAGAGAAATGCCTTAAATTGCCGTTTGAAGCTTCAACTTTGGGTTCCCAGTTCACGCTATTTGGGTACCGTAAAAAAAAGTCGATTAAGATTTGTCATTTTTGGTAGTGATTTTATTCGCCTGTTAGATGCACAATGTGTTGGTGAATCTGATAAACCCCACTTCCGGTAATCTAGCTGCAAGGGAAATGCCTTAAATTGCCGTTTGAAGCTTCAACTTTGGGTTCCCAGTTCACGCTATTTGGGTATCGTAAAAAAAAAGTCGATTAAGATTTGTCATTTTTGGTAGTGATTTTATTCGCCTGTTAGATGCACAATGAGTTGGAGAATCTGATAAACCCCACTTCCGGTAATCTAGCTGCAAGGGAAATGCCTTAAATTGCCGTTTGAAGCTTCAACTTTGGGTTCCCAGTTCACGCTATTTGGGTATCGTAAAAAAAAGTCGATTAAGATTTGTCATTTTTGGTAGTGATTTTATTCGCCTGTTAGATGCACAATGAGTTGGAGAATCTGATAAACCCCACTTCCGGTAGTCTAGCTGCAAGTGAAATGCCTTAAATTGCCGTTTGAAGCTTCAACTTTGGGTTCCCAGTTCACGCTATTTGGGTATCGTAAAAAAAAGTCGATTAAGATTTGTCATTTTTGGTAGTGATTTTATTCGCCTATTAGATGCACAATGAGTTGGAGAATCTGATAAACCCCACTTCCGGTAGTCTAGCTGCAAGAGAAATGCCTTAAATTGCCGTTTGAAGCTTCAACTTTGGGTTCCCAGTTCACGCTATTTGGGTATCGTAAAAAAAAGTCGATTAAGATTTGTCATTTTTGGTAGTGATTTTATTCGCCTGTTAGATGCACAATGAGTTGGAGAATCTGATAAACCCCACTTCCGGTAGTCTAGCTGCAAGTGAAATGCCTTAAATTGCCGTTTGAAGCTTCAACTTTGGGTTCCCAGTTCACGCTATTTGGGTATCGTAAAAAAAAGTCGATTAAGATTTGTCATTTTTGGTAGTGATTTTATTCGCCTATTAGATGCACAATGAGTTGGAGAATCTGATAAACCCCACTTCCGGTAGTCTAGCTGCAAGAGAAATGCCTTAAATTGCCGTTTGAAGCTTCAACTTTGGGTTCCCAGTTCACGCTATTTGGGTATCGTAAAAAAAAGTCGATTAAGATTTGTCATTTTTGGTAGTGATTTTATTCGCCTATTAGATGCACAATGAGTTGGAGAATCTGATAAACCCCACTTCCGGTAGTCTAGCTGCAAGAGAAATGCCTTAAATTGCCGTTTGAAGCTTCAACTTTGGGTTCCCAGTTCACGCTATTTGGGTACCGTAAAAAAAAGTCGATTAAGATTTGTCATTTTTGGTAGTGATTTTATTCGCCTGTTAGATGCACAATGAGTTGGAGAATCTGATAAACCCCACTTCCGGTAATCTAGCTGCAAGGGAAATGCCTTAAATTGCCGTTTGAAGCTTCAACTTTGGGTTCCCAGTTCACGCTATTTGGGTATCGTAAAAAAAAGTCGATTAAGATTTGTCATTTTTGGTAGTGATTTTATTCGCCTGTTAGATGCACAATGAGTTGGAGAATCTGATAAACCCCACTTCCGGTAGTCTAGCTGCAAGTGAAATGCCTTAAATTGCCGTTTGAAGCTTCAACTTTGGGTTCCCAGTTCACGCTATTTGGGTATCGTAAAAAAAAGTCGATTAAGATTTGTCATTTTTGGTAGTGATTTTATTCGCCTATTAGATGCACAATGAGTTGGAGAATCTGATAAACCCCACTTCCGGTAGTCTAGCTGCAAGAGAAATGCCTTAAATTGCCGTTTGAAGCTTCAACTTTGGGTTCCCAGTTCACGCTATTTGGGTATCGTAAAAAAAAGTCGATTAAGATTTGTCATTTTTGGTAGTGATTTTATTCGCCTATTAGATGCACAATGAGTTGGAGAATCTGATAAACCCCACTTCCGGTAGTCTAGCTGCAAGAGAAATGCCTTAAATTGCCGTTTGAAGCTTCAACTTTGGGTTCCCAGTTCACGCTATTTGGGTACCGTAAAAAAAAGTCGATTAAGATTTGTCATTTTTGGTAGTGATTTTATTCGCCTGTTAGATGCACAATGAGTTGGAGAATCTGATAAACACCACTTCCGGTAATCTAGCTGCAAGGGAAATGCCTTAAATTGCCGTTTGAAGCTTCAACTTTGGGTTCCCAGTTCACGCTATTTGGGTATCGTAAAAAAAAGTCGATTAAGATTTGTCATTTTTGGTAGTGATTTTATTCGCCTGTTAGATGGACAATGAGTTGGAGAATCTGATAAACCCCACTTCCGGTAATCTAGCTGCAAGGGAAATGCCTTAAATTGCCGTTTGAAGCTTCAACTTTGGGTTCCCAGTTCACGCTATTTGGGTATCGTAAAAAAAAGTCGATTAAGATTTGTCATTTTTGGTAGTGATTTTATTCGCCTGTTAGATGCACAATGAGTTGGAGAATCTGATAAACCCCACTTCCGGTAGTCTAGCTGCAAGTGAAATGCCTTAAATTGCCGTTTGAAGCTTCAACTTTGGGTTCCCAGTTCACGCTATTTGGGTATCGTAAAAAAAAGTCGATTAAGATTTGTCATTTTTGGTAGTGATTTTATTCGCCTATTAGATGCACAATGAGTTGGAGAATCTGATAAACCCCACTTCCGGTAGTCTAGCTGCAAGAGAAATGACTTAAATTGCCGTTTGAAGCTTCAACTTTGGGTTCCCAGTTCACGCTATTTGGGTACCGTAAAAAAAAGTCGATTAAGATTTGTCATTTTTGGTAGTGATTTTATTCGCCTGTTAGATGCACAATGAGTTGGAGAATCTGATAAACCCCACTTCCGGTAATCTAGCTGCAAGGGAAATGCCTTAAATTGCCGTTTGAAGCTTCAACTTTGGGTTCCCAGTTCACGCTATTTGGGTATCGTAAAAAAAAGTCGATTAAGATTTGTCATTTTTGGTAGTGATTTTATTCGCCTGTTAGATGCACAATGAGTTGGAGAATCTGATAAACCCCACTTCCGGTAGTCTAGCTGCAAGTGAAATGCCTTAAATTGCCGTTTGAAGCTTCAACTTTGGGTTCCCAGTTCACGCTATTTGGGTATCGTAAAAAAAAGTCGATTAAGATTTGTCATTTTTGGTAGTGATTTTATTCGCCTATTAGATGCACAATGAGTTGGAGAATCTGATAAACCCCACTTCCGGTAGTCTAGCTGCAAGAGAAATGCCTTAAATTGCCGTTTGAAGCTTCAACTTTGGGTTCCCAGTTCACGCTATTTGGGTATCGTAAAAAAAAGTCGATTAAGATTTGTCATTTTTGGTAGTGATTTTATTCGCCTATTAGATGCACAATGAGTTGGAGAATCTGATAAACCCCACTTCCGGTAGTCTAGCTGCAAGAGAAATGCCTTAAATTGCCGTTTGAAGCTTCAACTTTGGGTTCCCAGTTCACGCTATTTGGGTACCGTAAAAAAAAGTCGATTAAGATTTGTCATTTTTGGTAGTGATTTTATTCGCCTGTTAGATGCACAATGAGTTGGAGAATCTGATAAACCCCACTTCCGGTAATCTAGCTGCAAGGGAAATGCCTTAAATTGCCGTTTGAAGCTTCAACTTTGGGTTCCCAGTTCACGCTATTTGGGTATCGTAAAAAAAAGTCGATTAAGATTTGTCATTTTTGGTAGTGATTTTATTCGCCTGTTAGATGCACAATGAGTTGGAGAATCTGATAAACCCCACTTCCGGTAATCTAGCTGCAAGGGAAATGCCTTAAATTGCCGTTTGAAGCTTCAACTTTGGGTTCCCAGTTCACGCTATTTGGGTATCGTAAAAAAAAGTCGATTAAGATTTGTCATTTTTGGTAGTGATTTTATTCGCCTGTTAGATGCACAATGAGTTGGAGAATCTGATAAACCCCACTTCCGGTAGTCTAGCTGCAAGTGAAATGCCTTAAATTGCCGTTTGAAGCTTCAACTTTGGGTTCCCAGTTCACGCTATTTGGGTATCGTAAAAAAAAGTCGATTAAGATTTGTCATTTTTGGTAGTGATTTTATTCGCCTATTAGATGCACAATGAGTTGGAGAATCTGATAAACCCCACTTCCGGTAGTCTAGCTGCAAGAGAAATGCCTTAAATTGCCGTTTGAAGCTTCAACTTTGGGTTCCCAGTTCACGCTATTTGGGTACCGTAAAAAAAAGTCGATTAAGATTTGTCATTTTTGGTAGTGATTTTATTCGCCTGTTAGATGCACAATGAGTTGGAGAATCTGATAAACCCCACTTCCGGTAATCTAGCTGCAAGGGAAATGCCTTAAATTGCCGTTTGAAGCTTCAACTTTGGGTTCCCAGTTCACGCTATTTGGGTATCGTAAAAAAAAGTCGATTAAGATTTGTCATTTTTGGTAGTGATTTTATTCGCCTGTTAGATGCACAATGAGTTGGAGAATCTGATAAACCCCACTTCCGGTAGTCTAGCTGCAAGAGAAATGCCTTAAATTGCCGTTTGAAGCTTCAACTTTGGGTTCCCAGTTCACGCTATTTGGGTATCGTAAAAAAAAGTCGATTAAGATTTGTCATTTTTGGTAGTGATTTTATTCGCCTGTTAGATGCACAATGAGTTGGAGAATCTGATAAACCCCACTTCCGGTAATCTAGCTGCAAGGGAAATGCCTTAAATTGCCGTTTGAAGCTTCAACTTTGGGTTCCCAGTTCACGCTATTTGGGTATCGTAAAAAAAAGTCGATTAAGATTTGTCATTTTTGGTAGTGATTTTATTCGCCTGTTAGATGCACAATGAGTTGGAGAATCTGATAAACCCCACTTCCGGTAGTCTAGCTGCAAGTGAAATGCCTTAAATTGCCGTTTGAAGCTTCAACTTTGGGTTCCCAGTTCACGCTATTTGGGTATCGTAAAAAAAAGTCGATTAAGATTTGTCATTTTTGGTAGTGATTTTATTCGCCTGTTAGATGCACAATGAGTTGGAGAATCTGATAAACCCCACTTCCGGTAATCTAGCTGCAAGGGAAATGCCTTAAATTGCCGTTTGAAGCTTCAACTTTGGGTTCCCAGTTCACGCTATTTGGGTATCGTAAAAAAAAGTCGATTAAGATTTGTCATTTTTGGTAGTGATTTTATTCGCCTGTTAGATGCACAATGAGTTGGAGAATCTGATAAACCCCACTTCCGGTAGTCTAGCTGCAAGTGAAATGCCTTAAATTGCCGTTTGAAGCTTCAACTTTGGGTTCCCAGTTCACGCTATTTGGGTATCGTAAAAAACAGTCGATTAAGATTTGTCATTTTTGGTAGTGATTTTATTCGCCTATTAGATGCACAATGAGTTGGAGAATCTGATAAACCCCACTTCCGGTAATCTAGCTGCAAGGGAAATGCCTTAAATTGCTGTTTGAAGCTTCAACTTTGGGTTCCCAGTTCACGCTATTTGGGTATCGTAAAAAAAAGTCGATTAAGATTTGTCATTTTTGGTAGTGATTTTATTCGCCTATTAGATGCACAATGAGTTGGAGAATCTGATAAACCCCACTTCCGGTAGTCTAGCTGCAAGAGAAATGCCTTAAATTGCCGTTTGAAGCTTCAACTTTGGGTTCCCAGTTCACGCTATTTGGGTACCGTAAAAAAAAGTCGATTAAGATTTGTCATTTTTGGTAGTGATTTTATTCGCCTGTTAGATGCACAATGAGTTGGAGAATCTGATAAACCCCACTTCCGGTAATCTAGCTGCAAGGGAAATGCCTTAAATTGCCGTTTGAAGCTTCAACTTTGGGTTCCCAGTTCACGCTATTTGGGTATCGTAAAAAAAAGTCGATTAAGATTTGTCATTTTTGGTAGTGATTTTATTCGCCTGTTAGATGCACAATGAGTTGGAGAATCTGATAAACCCCACTTCCGGTAGTCTAGCTGCAAGTGAAATGCCTTAAATTGCCGTTTGAAGCTTCAACTTTGGGTTCCCAGTTCACGCTATTTGGGTATCGTAAAAAAAAGTCGATTAAGATTTGTCATTTTTGGTAGTGATTTTATTCGCCTATTAGATGCACAATGAGTTGGAGAATCTGATAAACCCCACTTCCGGTAGTCTAGCTGCAAGAGAAATGCCTTAAATTGCCGTTTGAAGCTTCAACTTTGGGTTCCCAGTTCACGCTATTTGGGTATCGTAAAAAAAAGTCGATTAAGATTTGTCATTTTTGGTAGTGATTTTATTCGCCTATTAGATGCACAATGAGTTGGAGAATCTGATAAACCCCACTTCCGGTAGTCTAGCTGCAAGAGAAATGCCTTAAATTGCCGTTTGAAGCTTCAACTTTGGGTTCCCAGTTCACGCTATTTGGGTACCGTAAAAAAAAGTCGATTAAGATTTGTCATTTTTGGTAGTGATTTTACTCGCCTGTTAGATGCACAATGAGTTGGAGAATCTGATAAACCCCACTTCCGGTAATCTAGCTGCAAGGGAAATGCCTTAAATTGCCGTTTGAAGCTTCAACTTTGGGTTCCCAGTTCACGCTATTTGGGTATCGTAAAAAAAAGTCGATTAAGATTTGTCATTTTTGGTAGTGATTTTATTCGCCTGTTAGATGCACAATGAGTTGGAGAATCTGATAAACCCCACTTCCGGTAGTCTAGCTGCAAGAGAAATGCCTTAAATTGCCGTTTGAAGCTTCAACTTTGGGTTCCCAGTTCACGCTATTTGGGTACCGTAAAAAAAAGTCGATTAAGATTTGTCATTTTTGGTAGTGATTTTATTCGCCTGTTAGATGCACAATGAGTTGGAGAATCTGATAAACCCCACTTCCGGTAGTCTAGCTGCAAGTGAAATGCCTTAAATTGCCGTTTGAAGCTTCAACTTTGGGTTCCCAGTTCACGCTATTTGGGTATCGTAAAAAAAAGTCGATTAAGATTTGTCATTTTTGGTAGTGATTTTATTCGCCTATTAGATGCACAATGAGTTGGAGAATCTGATAAACCCCACTTCCGGTAGTCTAGCTGCAAGAGAAATGCCTTAAATTGCCGTTTGAAGCTTCAACTTTGGGTTCCCAGTTCACGCTATTTGGGTATCGTAAAAAAAAGTCGATTAAGATTTGTCATTTTTGGTAGTGATTTTATTCGCCTATTAGATGCACAATGAGTTGGAGAATCTGATAAACCCCACTTCCGGTAGTCTAGCTGCAAGAGAAATGCCTTAAATTGCCGTTTGAAGCTTCAACTTTGGGTTCCCAGTTCACGCTATTTGGGTACCGTAAAAAAAAGTCGATTAAGATTTGTCATTTTTGGTAGTGATTTTATTCGCCTGTTAGATGCACAATGAGTTGGAGAATCTGATAAACCCCACTTCCGGTAATCTAGCTGCAAGGGAAATGCCTTAAATTGCCGTTTGAAGCTTCAACTTTGGGTTCCCAGTTCACGCTATTTGGGTATCGTAAAAAAAAGTCGATTAAGATTTGTCATTTTTGGTAGTGATTTTATTCGCCTGTTAGATGCACAATGAGTTGGAGAATCTGATAAACCCCACTTCCGGTAATCTAGCTGCAAGTGAAATGCCTTAAATTGCCGTTTGAAGCTTCAACTTTGGGTTCCCAGTTCACGCTATTTGGGTATCGTAAAAAAAAGTCGATTAAGATTTGTCATTTTTGGTAGTGATTTTATTCGCCTGTTAGATGCACAATGAGTTGGAGAATCTGATAAACCCCACTTCCGGTAGTCTAGCTGCAAGTGAAATGCCTTAAATTGCCGTTTGAAGCTTCAACTTTGGGTTCCCAGTTCACGCTATTTGGGTATCGTAAAAAAAAGTCGATTAAGATTTGTCATTTTTGGTAGTGATTTTATTCGCCTATTAGATGCACAATGAGTTGGAGAATCTGATAAACCCCACTTCCGGTAGTCTAGCTGCAAGAGAAATGCCTTAAATTGCCGTTTGAAGCTTCAACTTTGGGTTCCCAGTTCACGCTATTTGGGTACCGTAAAAAAAAGTCGATTAAGATTTGTCATTTTTGGTAGTGATTTTATTCGCCTGTTAGATGCACAATGAGTTGGAGAATCTGATAAACCCCACTTCCGGTAATCTAGCTGCAAGGGAAATGCCTTAAATTGCCGTTTGAAGCTTCAACTTTGGGTTCCCAGTTCACGCTATTTGGGTATCGTAAAAAAAAGTCGATTAAGATTTGTCATTTTTGGTAGTGATTTTATTCGCCTATTAGATGCACAATGAGTTGGAGAATCTGATAAACCCCACTTCCGGTAGTCTAGCTGCAAGAGAAATGCCTTAAATTGCCGTTTGAAGCTTCAACTTTGGGTTCCCAGTTCACGCTATTTGGGTACCGTAAAAAAAAGTCGATTAAGATTTGTCATTTTTGGTAGTGATTTTATTCGCCTGTTAGATGCACAATGAGTTGGAGAATCTGATAAACCCCACTTCCGGTAATCTAGCTGCAAGGGAAATGCCTTAAATTGCCGTTTGAAGCTTCAACTTTGGGTTCCCAGTTCACGCTATTTGGGTATCGTAAAAAAAAGTCGATTAAGATTTGTCATTTTTGGTAGTGATTTTATTCGCCTATTAGATGCACAATGAGTTGGAGAATCTGATAAACCCCACTTCCGGTAGTCTAGCTGCAAGAGAAATGCCTTAAATTGCCGTTTGAAGCTTCAACTTTGGGTTCCCAGTTCACGCTATTTGGGTACCGTAAAAAAAAGTCGATTAAGATTTGTCATTTTTGGTAGTGATTTTATTCGCCTGTTAGATGCACAATGAGTTGGAGAATCTGATAAACCCCACTTCCGGTAATCTAGCTGCAAGGGAAATGCCTTAAATTGCCGTTTGAAGCTTCAACTTTGGGTTCCCAGTTCACGCTATTTGGGTATCGTAAAAAAAAGTCGATTAAGATTTGTCATTTTTGGTAGTGATTTTATTCGCCTGTTAGATGCACAATGAGTTGGAGAATCTGATAAACCCCACTTCCGGTAGTCTAGCTGCAAGTGAAATGCCTTAAATTGCCGTTTGAAGCTTCAACTTTGGGTTCCCAGTTCACCCTATTTGGGTATCGTAAAAAAAAGTCGATTAAGATTTGTCATTTTTGGTAGTGATTTTATTCGCCTATTAGATTCACAATGAGTTGGAGAATCTGATAAACCCCACTTCCGGTAGTCTAGCTGCAAGAGAAATGCCTTAAATTGCCGTTTGAAGCTTCAACTTTGGGTTCCCAGTTCACGCTATTTGGGTATCGTAAAAAAAAGTCGATTAAGATTTGTCATTTTTGGTAGTGATTTTATTCGCCTATTAGATGCACAATGAGTTGGAGAATCTGATAAACCCCACTTCCGGTAGTCTAGCTGCAAGAGAAATGCCTTAAATTGCCGTTTGAAGCTTCAACTTTGGGTTCCCAGTTCACGCTATTTGGGTACCGTAAAAAAAAGTCGATTAAGATTTGTCATTTTTGGTAGTGATTTTATTCGCCTGTTAGATGCACAATGAGTTGGAGAATCTGATAAACCCCACTTCCGGTAATCTAGCTGCAAGGGAAATGCCTTAAATTGCCGTTTGAAGCTTCAACTTTCGGTTCCCAGTTCACGCTATTTGGGTATCGTAAAAAAAAGTCGATTAAGATTTGTCATTTTTGGTAGTGATTTTATTCGCCTATTAGATGCACAATGAGTTGGAGAATCTGATAAACCCCACTTCCGGTAGTCTAGCTGCAAGAGAAATGCCTTAAATTGCCGTTTGAAGCTTCAACTTTGGGTTCCCAGTTCACGCTATTTGGGTACCGTAAAAAAAAGTCGATTAAGATTTGTCATTTTTGGTAGTGATTTTATTCGCCTGTTAGATGCACAATGAGTTGGAGAATCTGATAAACCCCACTTCCGGTAATCTAGCTGCAAGGGAAATGCCTTAAATTGCCGTTTGAAGCTTCAACTTTGGGTTCCCAGTTCACGCTATTTGGGTATCGTAAAAAAAAGTCGATTAAGATTTGTCATTTTTGGTAGTGATTTTATTCGCCTATTAGATGCACAATGAGTTGGAGAATCTGATAAACCCCACTTCCGGTAGTCTAGCTGCAAGAGAAATGCCTTAAATTGCCGTTTGAAGCTTCAACTTTGGGTTCCCAGTTCACGCTATTTGGGTACCGTAAAAAAAAGTCGATTAAGATTTGTCATTTTTGGTAGTGATTTTATTCGCCTGTTAGATGCACAATGAGTTGGAGAATCTGATAAACCCCACTTCCGGTAATCTAGCTGCAAGGGAAATGCCTTAAATTGCCGTTTGAAGCTTCAACTTTGGGTTCCCAGTTCACGCTATTTGGGTATCGTAAAAAAAAGTCGATTAAGATTTGTCATTTTTGGTAGTGATTTTATTCGCCTGTTAGATGCACAATGAGTTGGAGAATCTGATAAACCCCACTTCCGGTAGTCTAGCTGCAAGTGAAATGCCTTAAATTGCCGTTTGAAGCTTCAACTTTGGGTTCCCAGTTCACCCTATTTGGGTATCGTAAAAAAAAGTCGATTAAGATTTGTCATTTTTGGTAGTGATTTTATTCGCCTATTAGATTCACAATGAGTTGGAGAATCTGATAAACCCCACTTCCGGTAGTCTAGCTGCAAGAGAAATGCCTTAAATTGCCGTTTGAAGCTTCAACTTTGGGTTCCCAGTTCACGCTATTTGGGTATCGTAAAAAAAAGTCGATTAAGATTTGTCATTTTTGGTAGTGATTTTATTCGCCTATTAGATGCACAATGAGTTGGAGAATCTGATAAACCCCACTTCCGGTAGTCTAGCTGCAAGAGAAATGCCTTAAATTGCCGTTTGAAGCTTCAACTTTGGGTTCCCAGTTCACGCTATTTGGGTACCGTAAAAAAAAGTCGATTAAGATTTGTCATTTTTGGTAGTGATTTTATTCGCCTGTTAGATGCACAATGAGTTGGAGAATCTGATAAACCCCACTTCCGGTAATCTAGCTGCAAGGGAAATGCCTTAAATTGCCGTTTGAAGCTTCAACTTTCGGTTCCCAGTTCACGCTATTTGGGTATCGTAAAAAAAAGTCGATTAAGATTTGTCATTTTTGGTAGTGATTTTATTCGCCTGTTAGATGCACAATGAGTTGGAGAATCTGATAAACCCCACTTCCGGTAATCTAGCTGCAAGCGAAATGCCTTAAATTGCCGTTTGAAGCTTCAACTTTGGGTTCCCAGTTCACGCTATTTGGGTATCGTAAAAAAAAGTCGATTAAGATTTGTCATTTTTGGTAGTGATTTTATTCGCCTGTTAGATGCACAATGAGTTGGAGAATCTGATAAACCCCACTTCCGGTAGTCTAGCTGCAAGTGAAATGCCTTAAATTGCCGTTTGAAGCTTCAACTTTGGGTTCCCAGTTCACGCTATTTGGGTATCGTAAAAAAAAGTCGATTAAGATTTGTCATTTTTGGTAGTGATTTTATTCGCCTATTAGATGCACAATGAGTTGGAGAATCTGATAAACCCCACTTCCGGTAGTCTAGCTGCAAGAGAAATGCCTTAAATTGCCGTTTGAAGCTTCAACTTTGGGTTCCCATTTCACGCTATTTGGGTACCGTAAAAAAAAGTCGATTAAGATTTGTCATTTTTGGTAGTGATTTTATTCGCCTGTTAGATGCACAATGAGTTGGAGAATCTGATAAACCCCACTTCCGGTAATCTAGCTGCAAGGGAAATGCCTTAAATTGCCGTTTGAAGCTTCAACTTTGGGTTCCCAGTTCACGCTATTTGGGTATCGTAAAAAAAAGTCGATTAAGATTTGTCATTTTTGGTAGTGATTTTATTCGCCTGTTAGATGCACAATGAGTTGGAGAATCTGATAAACCCCACTTCCGGTAGTCTAGCTGCAAGTGAAATGCCTTAAATTGCCGTTTGAAGCTTCAACTTTGGGTTCCCAGTTCACGCTATTTGGGTATCGTAAAAAAAAGTCGATTAAGATTTGTCATTTTTGGTAGTGATTTTATTCGCCTATTAGATGCACAATGAGTTGGAGAATCTGATAAACCCCACTTCCGGTAGTCTAGCTGCAAGAGAAATGCCTTAAATTGCCGTTTGAAGCTTCAACTTTGGGTTCCCAGTTCACGCTATTTGGGTACCGTAAAAAAAAGTCGATTAAGATTTGTCATTTTTGGTAGTGATTTTATTCGCCTGTTAGATGCACAATGAGTTGGAGAATCTGATAAACCCCACTTCCGGTAATCTAGCTGCAAGGGAAATGCCTTAAATTGCCGTTTGAAGCTTCAACTTTGGGTTCCCAGTTCACGCTATTTGGGTATCGTAAAAAAAAGTCGATTAAGATTTGTCATTTTTGGTAGTGATTTTATTCGCCTGTTAGATGCACAATGAGTTGGAGAATCTGATAAACCCCACTTCCGGTAATCTAGCTGCAAGGGAAATGCCTTAAATTGCCGTTTGAAGCTTCAACTTTGGGTTCCCAGTTCACGCTATTTGGGTATCGTAAAAAAAAGTCGATTAAGATTTGTCATTTTTGGTAGTGATTTTATTCGCCTGTTAGATGCACAATGAGTTGGAGAATCTGATAAACCCCACTTCCGGTAGTCTAGCTGCAAGTGAAATGCCTTAAATTGCCGTTTGAAGCTTCAACTTTGGGTTCCCAGTTCACGCTATTTGGGTATCGTAAAAAAACGTCGATTAAGATTTGTCATTTTTGGTAGTGATTTTATTCGCCTATTAGATGCACAATGAGTTGGAGAATCTGATAAACCCCACTTCCGGTAGTCTAGCTGCAAGAGAAATGCCTTAAATTGCCGTTTGAAGCTTCAACTTTGGGTTCCCAGTTCACGCTATTTGGGTATCGTAAAAAAAAGTCGATTAAGATTTGTCATTTTTGGTATTGATTTTATTCGCCTATTAGATGCACAATGAGTTGGAGAATCTGATAAACCCCACTTCCGGTAGTCTAGCTGCAAGAGAAATGCCTTAAATTGCCGTTTGAAGCTTCAACTTTGGGTTCCCAGTTCACGCTATTTGGGTACCGTAAAAAAAAGTCGATTAAGATTTGTCATTTTTGGTAGTGATTTTATTCGCCTGTTAGATGCACAATGAGTTGGAGAATCTGATAAACCCCACTTCCGGTAATCTAGCTGCAAGGGAAATGCCTTAAATTGCCGTTTGAAGCTTCAACTTTGGGTTCCCAGTTCACGCTATTTGGGTATCGTAAAAAAAAGTCGATTAAGATTTGTCATTTTTGGTAGTGATTTTATTCGCCTGTTAGATGCACAATGAGTTGGAGAATCTGATAAACCCCACTTCCGGTAGTCTAGCTGCAAGAGAAATGCCTTAAATTGCCGTTTGAAGCTTCAACTTTGGGTTCCCAGTTCACGCTATTTGGGTACCGTAAAAAAAAGTCGATTAAGATTTGTCATTTTTGGTAGTGATTTTATTCGCCTGTTAGATGCACAATGAGTTGGAGAATCTGATAAACCCCACTTCCGGTAATCTAGCTGCAAGGGAAATGCCTTAAATTGCCGTTTGAAGCTTCAACTTTGGGTTCCCAGTTCACGCTATTTGGGTATCGTAAAAAAAAGTCGATTAAGATTTGTCATTTTTGGTAGTGATTTTATTCGCCTGTTAGATGCACAATGAGTTGGAGAATCTGATAAACCCCACTTCCGGTAGTCTAGCTGCAAGTGAAATGCCTTAAATTGCCGTTTGAAGCTTCAACTTTGGGTTCCCAGTTCACGCTATTTGGGTATCGTAAAAAAAAGTCGATTAAGATTTGTCATTTTTGGTAGTGATTTTATTCGCCTATTAGATGCACAATGAGTTGGAGAATCTGATAAACCCCACTTCCGGTAGTCTAGCTGCAAGAGAAATGCCTTAAATTGCCGTTTGAAGCTTCAACTTTGGGTTCCCAGTTCACGCTATTTGGGTATCGTAAAAAAAAGTCGATTAAGATTTGTCATTTTTGGTAGTGATTTTATTCGCCTATTAGATGCACAATGAGTTGGAGAATCTGATAAACCCCACTTCCGGTAGTCTAGCTGCAAGAGAAATGCCTTAAATTGCCGTTTGAAGCTTCAACTTTGGGTTCCCAGTTCACGCTATTTGGGTACCGTAAAAAAAAGTCGATTAAGATTTGTCATTTTTGGTAGTGATTTTATTCGCCTGTTAGATGCACAATGAGTTGGAGAATCTGATAAACCCCACTTCCGGTAATCTAGCTGCAAGGGAAATGCCTTAAATTGCCGTTTGAAGCTTCAACTTTGGGTTCCCAGTTCACGCTATTTGGGTATCGTAAAAAAAAGTCGATTAAGATTTGTCATTTTTGGTAGTGATTTTATTCGCCTGTTAGATGCACAATGAGTTGGAGAATCTGATAAACCCCACTTCCGGTAATCTAGCTGCAAGGGAAATGCCTTAAATTGCCGTTTGAAGCTTCAACTTTGGGTTCCCAGTTCACGCTATTTGGGTATCGTAAAAAAAAGTCGATTAAGATTTGTCATTTTTGGTAGTGATTTTATTCGCCTGTTAGATGCACAATGAGTTGGAGAATCTGATAAACCCCACTTCCGGTAGTCTAGCTGCAAGTGAAATGCCTTAAATTGCCGTTTGAAGCTTCAACTTTGGGTTCCCAGTTCACGCTATTTGGGTATCGTAAAAAAAAGTCGATTAAGATTTGTCATTTTTGGTAGTGATTTTATTCGCCTATTAGATGCACAATGAGTTGGAGAATCTGATAAACCCCACTTCCGGTAGTCTAGCTGCAAGAGAAATGCCTTAAATTGCCGTTTGAAGCTTCAACTTTGGGTTCCCAGTTCACGCTATTTGGGTACCGTAAAAAAAAGTCGATTAAGATTTGTCATTTTTGGTAGTGATTTTATTCGCCTGTTAGATGCACAATGAGTTGGAGAATCTGATAAACCCCACTTCCGGTAATCTAGCTGCAAGGGAAATGCCTTAAATTGCCGTTTGAAGCTTCAACTTTGGGTTCCCAGTTCACGCTATTTGGGTATCGTAAAAAAAAGTCGATTAAGATTTGTCATTTTTGGTAGTGATTTTATTCGCCTGTTAGATGCACAATGAGTTGGAGAATCTGATAAACCCCACTTCCGGTAGTCTAGCTGCAAGAGAAATGCCTTAAATTGCCGTTTGAAGCTTCAACTTTGGGTTCCCAGTTCACGCTATTTGGGTACCGTAAAAAAAAGTCGATTAAGATTTGTCATTTTTGGTAGTGATTTTATTCGCCTGTTAGATGCACAATGAGTTGGAGAATCTGATAAACCCCACTACCGGTAATCTAGCTGCAAGGGAAATGCCTTAAATTGCCGTTTGAAGCTTCAACTTTGGGTTCCCAGTTCACGCTATTTGGGTATCGTAAAAAAAAGTCGATTAAGATTTGTCATTTTTGGTAGTGATTTTATTCGCCTGTTAGATGCACAATGAGTTGGAGAATCTGATAAACCCCACTTCCGGTAGTCTAGCTGCAAGTGAAATGCCTTAAATTGCCGTTTGAAGCTTCAACTTTGGGTTCCCAGTTCACGCTATTTGGGTATCGTAAAAAAAAGTCGATTAAGATTTGTCATTTTTGGTAGTGATTTTATTCGCCTATTAGATGCACAATGAGTTGGAGAATCTGATAAACCCCACTTCCGGTAATCTAGCTGCAAGGGAAATGCCTTAAATTGCTGTTTGAAGCTTCAACTTTGGGTTCCCAGTTCACGCTATTTGGGTATCGTAAAAAAAAGTCGATTAAGATTTGTCATTTTTGGTAGTGATTTTATTCGCCTATTAGATGCACAATGAGTTGGAGAATCTGATAAACCCCACTTCCGGTAGTCTAGCTGCAAGAGAAATGCCTTAAATTGCCGTTTGAAGCTTCAACTTTGGGTTCCCAGTTCACGCTATTTGGGTACCGTAAAAAAAAGTCGATTAAGATTTGTCATTTTTGGTAGTGATTTTATTCGCCTGTTAGATGCACAATGAGTTGGAGAATCTGATAAACCCCACTTCCGGTAATCTAGCTGCAAGGGAAATGCCTTAAATTGCCGTTTGAAGCTTCAACTTTGGGTTCCCAGTTCACGCTATTTGGGTATCGTAAAAAAAAGTCGATTAAGATTTGTCATTTTTGGTAGTGATTTTATTCGCCTGTTAGATGCACAATGAGTTGGAGAATCTGATAAACCCCACTTCCGGTAGTCTAGCTGCAAGTGAAATGCCTTAAATTGCCGTTTGAAGCTTCAACTTTGGGTTCCCAGTTCACGCTATTTGGGTATCGTAAAAAAAAGTCGATTAAGATTTGTCATTTTTGGTAGTGATTTTATTCGCCTATTAGATGCACAATGAGTTGGAGAATCTGATAAACCCCACTTCCGGTAGTCTAGCTGCAAGAGAAATGCCTTAAATTGCCGTTTGAAGCTTCAACTTTGGGTTCCCAGTTCACGCTATTTGGGTATCGTAAAAAAAAGTCGATTAAGATTTGTCATTTTTGGTAGTGATTTTATTCGCCTATTAGATGCACAATGAGTTGGAGAATCTGATAAACCCCACTTCCGGTAGTCTAGCTGCAAGAGAAATGCCTTAAATTGCCGTTTGAAGCTTCAACTTTGGGTTCCCAGTTCACGCTATTTGGGTACCGTAAAAAAAAGTCGATTAAGATTTGTCATTTTTGGTAGTGATTTTATTCGCCTGTTAGATGCACAATGAGTTGGAGAATCTGATAAACCCCACTTCCGGTAATCTAGCTGCAAGGGAAATGCCTTAAATTGCCGTTTGAAGCTTCAACTTTGGGTTCCCAGTTCACGCTATTTGGGTATCGTAAAAAAAAGTCGATTAAGATTTGTCATTTTTGGTAGTGATTTTATTCGCCTGTTAGATGCACAATGAGTTGGAGAATCTGATAAACCCCACTTCCGGTAATCTAGCTGCAAGGGAAATGCCTTAAATTGCCGTTTGAAGCTTCAACTTTGGGTTCCCAGTTCACGCTATTTGGGTATCGTAAAAAAAAGTCGATTAAGATTTGTCATTTTTGGTAGTGATTTTATTCGCCTGTTAGATGCACAATGAGTTGGAGAATCTGATAAACCCCACTTCCGGTAGTCTAGCTGCAAGAGAAATGCCTTAAATTGCCGTTTGAAGCTTCAACTTTGGGTTCCCAGTTCACGCTATTTGGGTACCGTAAAAAAAAGTCGATTAAGATTTGTCATTTTTGGTAGTGATTTTATTCGCCTATTAGATGCACAATGAGTTGGAGAATCTGATAAACCCCACTTCCGGTAATCTAGCTGCAAGGGAAATGCCTTAAATTGCCGTTTGAAGCTTCAACTTTGGGTTCCCAGTTCACGCTATTTGGGTATCGTAAAAAAAAGTCGATTAAGATTTGTCATTTTTGGTAGTGATTTTATTCGCCTGTTAGATGCACAATGAGTTGGAGAATCTGATAAACCCCACTTCCGGTAGTCTAGCTGCAAGTGAAATGCCTTAAATTGCCGTTTGAAGCTTCAACTTTGGGTTCCCAGTTCACGCTATTTGGGTATCGTAAAAAAAAGTCGATTAAGATTTGTCATTTTTGGTAGTGATTTTATTCGCCTATTAGATGCACAATGAGTTGGAGAATCTGATAAACCCCACTTCCGGTAGTCTAGCTGCAAGAGAAATGCCTTAAATTGCCGTTTGAAGCTTCAACTTTGGGTTCCCAGTTCACGCTATTTGGGTACCGTAAAAAAAAGTCGATTAAGATTTGTCATTTTTGGTAGTGATTTTATTCGCCTGTTAGATGCACAATGAGTTGGAGAATCTGATAAACCCCACTTCCGGTAATCTAGCTGCAAGGGAAATGCCTTAAATTGCCGTTTGAAGCTTCAACTTTGGGTTCCCAGTTCACGCTATTTGGGTATCGTAAAAAAAAGTCGATTAAGATTTGTCATTTTTGGTAGTGATTTTATTCGCCTGTTAGATGCACAATGAGTTGGAGAATCTGATAAACCCCACTTCCGGTAGTCTAGCTGCAAGTGAAATGCCTTAAATTGCCGTTTGAAGCTTCAACTTTGGGTTCCCAGTTCACGCTATTTGGGTATCGTAAAAAAAAGTCGATTAAGATTTGTCATTTTTGGTAGTGATTTTATTCGCCTATTAGATGCACAATGAGTTGGAGAATCTGATAAACCCCACTTCCGGTAGTCTAGCTGCAAGAGAAATGCCTTAAATTGCCGTTTGAAGCTTCAACTTTGGGTTCCCAGTTCACGCTATTTGGGTATCGTAAAAAAAAGTCGATTAAGATTTGTCATTTTTGGTAGTGATTTTATTCGCCTATTAGATGCACAATGAGTTGGAGAATCTGATAAACCCCACTTCCGGTAGTCTAGCTGCAAGAGAAATGCCTTAAATTGCCGTTTGAAGCTTCAACTTTGGGTTCCCAGTTCACGCTATTTGGGTACCGTAAAAAAAAGTCGATTAAGATTTGTCATTTTTGGTAGTGATTTTATTCGCCTGTTAGATGCACAATGAGTTGGAGAATCTGATAAACCCCACTTCCGGTAATCTAGCTGCAAGGGAAATGCCTTAAATTGCCGTTTGAAGCTTCAACTTTGGGTTCCCAGTTCACGCTATTTGGGTATCGTAAAAAAAAGTCGATTAAGATTTGTCATTTTTGGTAGTGATTTTATTCGCCTGTTAGATGCACAATGAGTTGGAGAATCTGATAAACCCCACTTCCGGTAGTCTAGCTGCAAGTGAAATGCCTTAAATTGCCGTTTGAAGCTTCAACTTTGGGTTCCCAGTTCACGCTATTTGGGTATCGTAAAAAAAAGTCGATTAAGATTTGTCATTTTTGGTAGTGATTTTATTCGCCTATTAGATGCACAATGAGTTGGAGAATCTGATAAACCCCACTTCCGGTAGTCTAGCTGCAAGAGAAATGCCTTAAATTGCCGTTTGAAGCTTCAACTTTGGGTTCCCAGTTCACGCTATTTGGGTACCGTAAAAAAAAGTCGATTAAGATTTGTCATTTTTGGTAGTGATTTTATTCGCCTGTTAGATGCACAATGAGTTGGAGAATCTGATAAACCCCACTTCCGGTAATCTAGCTGCAAGGGAAATGCCTTAAATTGCCGTTTGAAGCTTCAACTTTGGGTTCCCAGTTCACGCTATTTGGGTATCGTAAAAAAAAGTCGATTAAGATTTGTCATTTTTGGTAGTGATTTTATTCGCCTATTAGATGCACAATGAGTTGGAGAATCTGATAAACCCCACTTCCGGTAGTCTAGCTGCAAGAGAAATGCCTTAAATTGCCGTTTGAAGCTTCAACTTTGGGTTCCCAGTTCACGCTATTTGGGTATCGTAAAAAAAAGTCGATTAAGATTTGTCATTTTTGGTAGTGATTTTATTCGCCTGTTAGATGCACAATGAGTTGGAGAATCTGATAAACCCCACTTCCGGTAGTCTAGCTGCAAGAGAAATGCCTTAAATTGCCGTTTGAAGCTTCAACTTTGGGTTCCCAGTTCACGCTATTTGGGTACCGTAAAAAAAAGTCGATTAAGATTTGTCATTTTTGGTAGTGATTTTATTCGCCTGTTAGATGCACAATGAGTTGGAGAATCTGATAAACCCCACTTCCGGTAATCTAGCTGCAAGGGAAATGCCTTAAATTGCCGTTTGAAGCTTCAACTTTGGGTTCCCAGTTCACGCTATTTGGGTATCGTAAAAAAAAGTCGATTAAGATTTGTCATTTTTGGTAGTGATTTTATTCGCCTGTTAGATGCACAATGAGTTGGAGAATCTGATAAACCCCACTTCCGGTAGTCTAGCTGCAAGTGAAATGCCTTAAATTGCCGTTTGAAGCTTCAACTTTGGGTTCCCAGTTCACGCTATTTGGGTATCGTAAAAAAAAGTCGATTAAGATTTGTCATTTTTGGTAGTGATTTTATTCGCCTATTAGATGCACAATGAGTTGGAGAATCTGATAAACCCCACTTCCGGTAGTCTAGCTGCAAGAGAAATGCCTTAAATTGCCGTTTGAAGCTTCAACTTTGGGTTCCCAGTTCACGCTATTTGGGTACCGTAAAAAAAAGTCGATTAAGATTTGTCATTTTTGGTAGTGATTTTATTCGCCTGTTAGATGCACAATGAGTTGGAGAATCTGATAAACCCCACTTCCGGTAATCTAGCTGCAAGGGAAATGCCTTAAATTGCCGTTTGAAGCTTCAACTTTGGGTTCCCAGTTCACGCTATTTGGGTATCGTAAAAAAAAGTCGATTAAGATTTGTCATTTTTGGTAGTGATTTTATTCGCCTGTTAGATGCACAATGAGTTGGAGAATCTGATAAACCCCACTTCCGGTAGTCTAGCTGCAAGTGAAATGCCTTAAATTGCCGTTTGAAGCTTCAACTTTGGGTTCCCAGTTCACGCTATTTGGGTATCGTAAAAAAAAGTCGATTAAGATTTGTCATTTTTGGTAGTGATTTTATTCGCCTATTAGATGCACAATGAGTTGGAGAATCTGATAAACCCCACTTCCGGTAGTCTAGCTGCAAGAGAAATGCCTTAAATTGCCGTTTGAAGCTTCAACTTTGGGTTCCCAGTTCACGCTATTTGGGTATCGTAAAAAAAAGTCGATTAAGATTTGTCATTTTTGGTAGTGATTTTATTCGCCTATTAGATGCACAATGAGTTGGAGAATCTGATAAACCCCACTTCCGGTAGTCTAGCTGCAAGAGAAATGCCTTAAATTGCCGTTTGAAGCTTCAACTTTGGGTTCCCAGTTCACGCTATTTGGGTACCGTAAAAAAAAGTCGATTAAGATTTGTCATTTTTGGTAGTGATTTTATTCGCCTGTTAGATGCACAATGAGTTGGAGAATCTGATAAACCCCACTTCCGGTAATCTAGCTGCAAGGGAAATGCCTTAAATTGCCGTTTGAAGCTTCAACTTTGGGTTCCCAGTTCACGCTATTTGGGTATCGTAAAAAAAAGTCGATTAAGATTTGTCATTTTTGGTAGTGATTTTATTCGCCTGTTAGATGCACAATGAGTTGGAGAATCTGATAAACCCCACTTCCGGTAATCTAGCTGCAAGGGAAATGCCTTAAATTGCCGTTTGAAGCTTCAACTTTGGGTTCCAAGTTCACGCTATTTGGGTATCGTAAAAAAAAGTCGATTAAGATTTGTCATTTTTGGTAGTGATTTTATTCGCCTGTTAGATGCACAATGAGTTGGAGAATCTGATAAACCCCACTTCCGGTAGTCTAGCTGCAAGTGAAATGCCTTAAATTGCCGTTTGAAGCTTCAACTTTGGGTTCCCAGTTCACGCTATTTGGGTATCGTAAAAAAAAGTCGATTAAGATTTGTCATTTTTGGTAGTGATTTTATTCGCCTATTAGATGCACAATGAGTTGGAGAATCTGATAAACCCCACTTCCGGTAGTCTAGCTGCAAGAGAAATGCCTTAAATTGCCGTTTGAAGCTTCAACTTTGGGTTCCCAGTTCACGCTATTTGGGTACCGTAAAAAAAAGTCGATTAAGATTTGTCATTTTTGGTAGTGATTTTATTCGCCTGTTAGATGCACAATGAGTTGGAGAATCTGATAAACCCCACTTCCGGTAATCTAGCTGCAAGGGAAATGCCTTAAATTGCCGTTTGAAGCTTCAACTTTGGGTTCCCAGTTCACGCTATTTGGGTATCGTAAAAAAAAGTCGATTAAGATTTGTCATTTTTGGTAGTGATTTTATTCGCCTGTTAGATGCACAATGAGTTGGAGAATCTGATAAACCCCACTTCCGGTAGTCTAGCTGCAAGTGAAATGCCTTAAATTGCCGTTTGAAGCTTCAACTTTGGGTTCCCAGTTCACGCTATTTGGGTATCGTAAAAAAAAGTCGATTAAGATTTGTCATTTTTGGTAGTGATTTTATTCGCCTATTAGATGCACAATGAGTTGGAGAATCTGATAAACCCCACTTCCGGTAGTCTAGCTGCAAGAGAAATGCCTTAAATTGCCGTTTGAAGCTTCAACTTTGGGTTCCCAGTTCACGCTATTTGGGTACCGTAAAAAAAAGTCGATTAAGATTTGTCATTTTTGGTAGTGATTTTATTCGCCTGTTAGATGCACAATGAGTTGGAGAATCTGATAAACCCCACTTCCGGTAATCTAGCTGCAAGGGAAATGCCTTAAATTGCCGTTTGAAGCTTCAACTTTGGGTTCCCAGTTCATGCTATTTGGGTATCGTAAAAAAAAGTCGATTAAGATTTGTCATTTTTGGTAGTGATTTTATTCGCCTGTTAGATGCACAATGAGTTGGAGAATCTGATAAACCCCACTTCCGGTAATCTAGCTGCAAGGGAAATGCCTTAAATTGCCGTTTGAAGCTTCAACTTTGGGTTCCCAGTTCACGCTATTTGGGTATCGTAAAAAAAAGTCGATTAAGATTTGTCATTTTTGGTAGTGATTTTATTCGCCTGTTAGATGCACAATGAGTTGGAGAATCTGATAAACCCCACTTCCGGTAGTCTAGCTGCAAGTGAAATGCCTTAAATTGCCGTTTGAAGCTTCAACTTTGGGTTCCCAGTTCACGCTATTTGGGTATCGTAAAAAAAAGTCGATTAAGATTTGTCATTTTTGGTAGTGATTTTATTCGCCTATTAGATGCACAATGAGTTGGAGAATCTGATAAACCCCACTTCCGGTAGTCTAGCTGCAAGAGAAATGCCTTAAATTGCCGTTTGAAGCTTCAACTTTGGGTTCCCAGTTCACGCTATTTGGGTACCGTAAAAAAAAGTCGATTAAGATTTGTCATTTTTGGTAGTGATTTTATTCGCCTGTTAGATGCACAATGAGTTGGAGAATCTGATAAACCCCACTTCCGGTAATCTAGCTGCAAGGGAAATGCCTTAAATTGCCGTTTGAAGCTTCAACTTTGGGTTCCCAGTTCACGCTATTTGGGTATCGTAAAAAAAAGTCGATTAAGATTTGTCATTTTTGGTAGTGATTTTATTCGCCTGTTAGATGCACAATGAGTTGGAGAATCTGATAAACCCCACTTCCGGTAGTCTAGCTGCAAGTGAAATGCCTTAAATTGCCGTTTGAAGCTTCAACTTTGGGTTCCCAGTTCACGCTATTTGGGTATCGTAAAAAAAAGTCGATTAAGATTTGTCATTTTTGGTAGTGATTTTATTCGCCTATTAGATGCACAATGAGTTGGAGAATCTGATAAACCCCACTTCCGGTAGTCTAGCTGCAAGAGAAATGCCTTAAATTGCCGTTTGAAGCTTCAACTTTGGGTTCCCAGTTCACGCTATTTGGGTATCGTAAAAAAAAGTCGATTAAGATTTGTCATTTTTGGTAGTGATTTTATTCGCCTATTAGATGCACAATGAGTTGGAGAATCTGATAAACCCCACTTCCGGTAGTCTAGCTGCAAGAGAAATGCCTTAAATTGCCGTTTGAAGCTTCAACTTTGGGTTCCCATTTCACGCTATTTGGGTACCGTAAAAAAAAGTCGATTAAGATTTGTCATTTTTGGTAGTGATTTTATTCGCCTGTTAGATGCACAATGAGTTGGAGAATCTGATAAACCCCACTTCCGGTAATCTAGCTGCAAGGGAAATGCCTTAAATTGCCGTTTGAAGCTTCAACTTTGGGTTCCCAGTTCACGCTATTTGGGTATCGTAAAAAAAAGTCGATTAAGATTTGTCATTTTTGGTAGTGATTTTATTCGCCTGTTAGATGCACAATGAGTTGGAGAATCTGATAAACCCCACTTCCGGTAATCTAGCTGCAAGGGAAATGCCTTAAATTGCCGTTTGAAGCTTCAACTTTGGGTTCCCAGTTCACGCTATTTGGGTATCGTAAAAAAAAGTCGATTAAGATTTGTCATTTTTGGTAGTGATTTTATTCGCCTGTTAGATGCACAATGAGTTGGAGAATCTGATAAACCCCACTTCCGGTAGTCTAGCTGCAAGTGAAATGCCTTAAATTGCCGTTTGAAGCTTCAACTTTGGGTTCCCAGTTCACGCTATTTGGGTATCGTAAAAAAAAGTCGATTAAGATTTGTCATTTTTGGTAGTGATTTTATTCGCCTATTAGATGCACAATGAGTTGGAGAATCTGATAAACCCCACTTCCGGTAGTCTAGCTGCAAGAGAAATGCCTTAAATTGCCGTTTGAAGCTTCAACTTTGGGTTCCCAGTTCACGCTATTTGGGTACCGTAAAAAAAAGTCGATTAAGATTTGTCATTTTTGGTAGTGATTTTATTCGCCTGTTAGATGCACAATGAGTTGGAGAATCTGATAAACCCCACTTCCGGTAATCTAGCTGCAAGGGAAATGCCTTAAATTGCCGTTTGAAGCTTCAACTTTGGGTTCCCAGTTCACGCTATTTGGGTATCGTAAAAAAAAGTCGATTAAGATTTGTCATTTTTGGTAGTGATTTTATTCGCCTGTTAGATGCACAATGAGTTGGAGAATCTGATAAACCCCACTTCCGGTAGTCTAGCTGCAAGTGAAATGCCTTAAATTGCCGTTTGAAGCTTCAACTTTGGGTTCCCAGTTCACGCTATTTGGGTATCGTAAAAAAAAGTCGATTAAGATTTGTCATTTTTGGTAGTGATTTTATTCGCCTATTAGATGCACAATGAGTTGGAGAATCTGATAAACCCCACTTCCGGTAGTCTAGCTGCAAGAGAAATGCCTTAAATTGCCGTTTGAAGCTTCAACTTTGGGTTCCCAGTTCACGCTATTTGGGTATCGTAAAAAAAAGTCGATTAAGATTTGTCATTTTTGGTAGTGATTTTATTCGCCTGTTAGATGCACAATGAGTTGGAGAATCTGATAAACCCCACTTCCGGTAGTCTAGCTGCAAGAGAAATGCCTTAAATTGCCGTTTGAAGCTTCAACTTTGGGTTCCCAGTTCACGCTATTTGGGTACCGTAAAAAAAAGTCGATTAAGATTTGTCATTTTTGGTAGTGATTTTATTCGCCTGTTAGATGCACAATGAGTTGGAGAATCTGATAAACCCCACTTCCGGTAATCTAGCTGCAAGGGAAATGCCTTAAATTGCCGTTTGAAGCTTCAACTTTGGGTTCCCAGTTCACGCTATTTGGGTATCGTAAAAAAAAGTCGATTAAGATTTGTCATTTTTGGTAGTGATTTTATTCGCCTGTTAGATGCACAATGAGTTGGAGAATCTGATAAACCCCACTTCCGGTAGTCTAGCTGCAAGTGAAATGCCTTAAATTGCCGTTTGAAGCTTCAACTTTGGGTTCCCAGTTCACGCTATTTGGGTATCGTAAAAAAAAGTCGATTAAGATTTGTCATTTTTGGTAGTGATTTTATTCGCCTATTAGATGCACAATGAGTTGGAGAATCTGATAAACCCCACTTCCGGTAGTCTAGCTGCAAGAGAAATGCCTTAAATTGCCGTTTGAAGCTTCAACTTTGGGTTCCCAGTTCACGCTATTTGGGTACCGTAAAAAAAAGTCGATTAAGATTTGTCATTTTTGGTAGTGATTTTATTCGCCTGTTAGATGCACAATGAGTTGGAGAATCTGATAAACCCCACTTCCGGTAATCTAGCTGCAAGGGAAATGCCTTAAATTGCCGTTTGAAGCTTCAACTTTGGGTTCCCAGTTCACGCTATTTGGGTATCGTAAAAAAAAGTCGATTAAGATTTGTCATTTTTGGTAGTGATTTTATTCGCCTGTTAGATGCACAATGAGTTGGAGAATCTGATAAACCCCACTTCCGGTAGTCTAGCTGCAAGTGAAATGCCTTAAATTGCCGTTTGAAGCTTCAACTTTGGGTTCCCAGTTCACGCTATTTGGGTATCGTAAAAAAAAGTCGATTAAGATTTGTCATTTTTGGTAGTGATTTTATTCGCCTATTAGATGCACAATGAGTTGGAGAATCTGATAAACCCCACTTCCGGTAGTCTAGCTGCAAGAGAAATGCCTTAAATTGCCGTTTGAAGCTTCAACTTTGGGTTCCCAGTTCACGCTATTTGGGTATCGTAAAAAAAAGTCGATTAAGATTTGTCATTTTTGGTAGTGATTTTATTCGCCTATTAGATGCACAATGAGTTGGAGAATCTGATAAACCCCACTTCCGGTAGTCTAGCTGCAAGAGAAATGCCTTAAATTGCCGTTTGAAGCTTCAACTTTGGGTTCCCAGTTCACGCTATTTGGGTACCGTAAAAAAAAGTCGATTAAGATTTGTCATTTTTGGTAGTGATTTTATTCGCCTGTTAGATGCACAATGAGTTGGAGAATCTGATAAACCCCACTTCCGGTAATCTAGCTGCAAGGGAAATGCCTTAAATTGCCGTTTGAAGCTTCAACTTTGGGTTCCCAGTTCACGCTATTTGGGTATCGTAAAAAAAAGTCGATTAAGATTTGTCATTTTTGGTAGTGATTTTATTCGCCTGTTAGATGCACAATGAGTTGGAGAATCTGATAAACCCCACTTCCGGTAATCTAGCTGCAAGGGAAATGCCTTAAATTGCCGTTTGAAGCTTCAACTTTGGGTTCCCAGTTCACGCTATTTGGGTATCGTAAAAAAAAGTCGATTAAGATTTGTCATTTTTGGTAGTGATTTTATTCGCCTGTTAGATGCACAATGAGTTGGAGAATCTGATAAACCCCACTTCCGGTAGTCTAGCTGCAAGTGAAATGCCTTAAATTGCCGTTTGAAGCTTCAACTTTGGGTTCCCAGTTCACGCTATTTGGGTATCGTAAAAAAAAGTCGATTAAGATTTGTCATTTTTGGTAGTGATTTTATTCGCCTATTAGATGCACAATGAGTTGGAGAATCTGATAAACCCCACTTCCGGTAGTCTAGCTGCAAGAGAAATGCCTTAAATTGCCGTTTGAAGCTTCAACTTTGGGTTCCCAGTTCACGCTATTTGGGTACCGTAAAAAAAAGTCGATTAAGATTTGTCATTTTTGGTAGTGATTTTATTCGCCTGTTAGATGCACAATGAGTTGGAGAATCTGATAAACCCCACTTCCGGTAGTCTAGCTGCAAGAGAAATGCCTTAAATTGCCGTTTGAAGCTTCAACTTTGGGTTCCCAGTTCACGCTATTTGGGTACCGTAAAAAAAAGTCGATTAAGATTTGTCATTTTTGGTAGTGATTTTATTCGCCTGTTAGATGCACAATGAGTTGGAGAATCTGATAAAACCCACTTCCGGTAATCTAGCTGCAAGGGAAATGCCTTAAATTGCCGTTTGAAGCTTCAACTTTGGGTTCCCAGTTCACGCTATTTGGGTATCGTAAAAAAAAGTCGATTAAGATTTGTCATTTTTGGTAGTGATTTTATTCGCCTGTTAGATGCACAATGAGTTGGAGAATCTGATAAACCCCACTTCCGGTAATCTAGCTGCAAGTGAAATGCCTTAAATTGCCGTTTGAAGCTTCAACTTTGGGTTCCCAGTTCACGCTATTTGGGTATCGTAAAAAAAAGTCGATTAAGATTTGTCATTTTTGGTAGTGATTTTATTCGCCTATTAGATGCACAATGAGTTGGAGAATCTGATAAACCCCACTTCCGGTAGTCTAGCTGCAAGAGAAATGCCTTAAATTGCCGTTTGAAGCTTCAACTTTGGGTTCCCAGTTCACGCTATTTGGGTATCGTAAAAAAAAGTCGATTAAGATTTGTCATTTTTGGTAGTGATTTTATTCGCCTATTAGATGCACAATGAGTTGGAGAATCTGATAAACCCCACTTCCGGTAGTCTAGCTGCAAGAGAAATGCCTTAAATTGCCGTTTGAAGCTTCAACTTTGGGTTCCCAGTTCACGCTATTTGGGTACCGTAAAAAAAAGTCGATTAAGATTTGTCATTTTTGGTAGTGATTTTATTCGCCTGTTAGATGCACAATGAGTTGGAGAATCTGATAAACCCCACTTCCGGTAATCTAGCTGCAAGGGAAATGCCTTAAATTGCCGTTTGAAGCTTCAACTTTGGGTTCCCAGTTCACGCTATTTGGGTATCGTAAAAAAAAGTCGATTAAGATTTGTCATTTTTGGTAGTGATTTTATTCGCCTGTTAGATGCACAATGAGTTGGAGAATCTGATAAACCCCACTTCCGGTAATCTAGCTGCAAGGGAAATGCCTTAAATTGCCGTTTGAAGCTTCAACTTTGGGTTCCCAGTTCACGCTATTTGGGTATCGTAAAAAAAAGTCGATTAAGATTTGTCATTTTTGGTAGTGATTTTATTCGCCTGTTAGATGCACAATGAGTTGGAGAATCTGATAAACCCCACTTCCGGTAGTCTAGCTGCAAGTGAAATGCCTTAAATTGCCGTTTGAAGCTTCAACTTTGGGTTCCCAGTTCACGCTATTTGGGTATCGTAAAAAAAAGTCGATTAAGATTTGTCATTTTTGGTAGTGATTTTATTCGCCTATTAGATGCACAATGAGTTGGAGAATCTGATAAACCCCACTTCCGGTAGTCTAGCTGCAAGAGAAATGCCTTAAATTGCCGTTTGAAGCTTCAACTTTGGGTTCCCAGTTCACGCTATTTGGGTACCGTAAAAAAAAGTCGATTAAGATTTGTCATTTTTGGTAGTGATTTTATTCGCCTGTTAGATGCACAATGAGTTGGAGAATCTGATAAACCCCACTTCCGGTAGTCTAGCTGCAAGAGAAATGCCTTAAATTGCCGTTTGAAGCTTCAACTTTGGGTTCCCAGTTCACGCTATTTGGGTACCGTAAAAAAAAGTCGATTAAGATTTGTCATTTTTGGTAGTGATTTTATTCGCCTGTTAGATGCACAATGAGTTGGAGAATCTGATAAAACCCACTTCCGGTAATCTAGCTGCAAGGGAAATGCCTTAAATTGCCGTTTGAAGCTTCAACTTTGGGTTCCCAGTTCACGCTATTTGGGTATCGTAAAAAAAAGTCGATTAAGATTTGTCATTTTTGGTAGTGATTTTATTCGCCTGTTAGATGCACAATGAGTTGGAGAATCTGATAAACCCCACTTCCGGTAATCTAGCTGCAAGTGAAATGCCTTAAATTGCCGTTTGAAGCTTCAACTTTGGGTTCCCAGTTCACGCTATTTGGGTATCGTAAAAAAAAGTCGATTAAGATTTGTCATTTTTGGTAGTGATTTTATTCGCCTATTAGATGCACAATGAGTTGGAGAATCTGATAAACCCCACTTCCGGTAGTCTAGCTGCAAGAGAAATGCCTTAAATTGCCGTTTGAAGCTTCAACTTTGGGTTCCCAGTTCACGCTATTTGGGTATCGTAAAAAAAAGTCGATTAAGATTTGTCATTTTTGGTAGTGATTTTATTCGCCTGTTAGATGCACAATGAGTTGGAGAATCTGATAAACCCCACTTCCGGTAGTCTAGCTGCAAGAGAAATGCCTTAAATTGCCGTTTGAAGCTTCAACTTTGGGTTCCCAGTTCACGCTATTTGGGTACCTTAAAAAAAAGTCGATTAAGATTTGTCATTTTTGGTAGTGATTTTATTCGCCTGTTAGATGCACAATGAGTTGGAGAATCTGATAAACCCCACTTCCGGTAATCTAGCTGCAAGGGAAATGCCTTAAATTGCCGTTTGAAGCTTCAACTTTGGGTTCCCAGTTCACGCTATTTGGGTATCGTAAAAAAAAGTCGATTAAGATTTGTCATTTTTGGTAGTGATTTTATTCGCCTGTTAGATGCACAATGAGTTGGAGAATCTGATAAACCCCACTTCCGGTAGTCTAGCTGCAAGTGAAATGCCTTAAATTGCCGTTTGAAGCTTCAACTTTGGGTTCCCAGTTCACGCTATTTGGGTATCGTAAAAAAAAGTCGATTAAGATTTGTCATTTTTGGTAGTGATTTTATTCGCCTATTAGATGCACAATGAGTTGGAGAATCTGATAAACCCCACTTCCGGTAGTCTAGCTGCAAGAGAAATGCCTTAAATTGCCGTTTGAAGCTTCAACTTTGGGTTCCCAGTTCACGCTATTTGGGTATCGTAAAAAAAAGTCGATTAAGATTTGTCATTTTTGGTAGTGATTTTATTCGCCTATTAGATGCACAATGAGTTGGAGAATCTGATAAACCCCACTTCCGGTAGTCTAGCTGCAAGAGAAATGCCTTAAATTGCCGTTTGAAGCTTCAACTTTGGGTTCCCAGTTCACGCTATTTGGGTACCGTAAAAAAAAGTCGATTAAGATTTGTCATTTTTGGTAGTGATTTTATTCGCCTGTTAGATGCACAATGAGTTGGAGAATCTGATAAACCCCACTTCCGGTAATCTAGCTGCAAGGGAAATGCCTTAAATTGCCGTTTGAAGCTTCAACTTTGGGTTCCCAGTTCACGCTATTTGGGTATCGTAAAAAAAAGTCGATTAAGATTTGTCATTTTTGGTAGTGATTTTATTCGCCTGTTAGATGCACAATGAGTTGGAGAATCTGATAAACCCCACTTCCGGTAATCTAGCTGCAAGGGAAATGCCTTAAATTGCCGTTTGAAGCTTCAACTTTGGGTTCCCAGTTCACGCTATTTGGGTATCGTAAAAAAAAGTCGATTAAGATTTGTCATTTTTGGTAGTGATTTTATTCGCCTGTTAGATGCACAATGAGTTGGAGAATCTGATAAACCCCACTTCCGGTAGTCTAGCTGCAAGTGAAATGCCTTAAATTGCCGTTTGAAGCTTCAACTTTGGGTTCCCAGTTCACGCTATTTGGGTATCGTAAAAAAAAGTCGATTAAGATTTGTCATTTTTGGTAGTGATTTTATTCGCCTATTAGATGCACAATGAGTTGGAGAATCTGATAAACCCCACTTCCGGTAGTCTAGCTGCAAGAGAAATGCCTTAAATTGCCGTTTGAAGCTTCAACTTTGGGTTCCCAGTTCACGCTATTTGGGTACCGTAAAAAAAAGTCGATTAAGATTTGTCATTTTTGGTAGTGATTTTATTCGCCTGTTAGATGCACAATGAGTTGGAGAATCTGATAAACCCCACTTCCGGTAATCTAGCTGCAAGGGAAATGCCTTAAATTGCCGTTTGAAGCTTCAACTTTGGGTTCCCAGTTCACGCTATTTGGGTATCGTAAAAAAAAGTCGATTAAGATTTGTCATTTTTGGTAGTGATTTTATTCGCCTGTTAGATGCACAATGAGTTGGAGAATCTGATAAACCCCACTTCCGGTAGTCTAGCTGCAAGTGAAATGCCTTAAATTGCCGTTTGAAGCTTCAACTTTGGGTTCCCAGTTCACGCTATTTGGGTATCGTAAAAAAAAGTCGATTAAGATTTGTCATTTTTGGTAGTGATTTTATTCGCCTATTAGATGCACAATGAGTTGGAGAATCTGATAAACCCCACTTCCGGTAGTCTAGCTGCAAGAGAAATGCCTTAAATTGCCGTTTGAAGCTTCAACTTTGGGTTCCCAGTTCACGCTATTTGGGTATCGTAAAAAAAAGTCGATTAAGATTTGTCATTTTTGGTAGTGATTTTATTCGCCTATTAGATGCACAATGAGTTGGAGAATCTGATAAACCCCACTTCCGGTAGTCTAGCTGCAAGAGAAATGCCTTAAATTGCCGTTTGAAGCTTCCACTTTGGGTTCCCAGTTCACGCTATTTGGGTACCGTAAAAAAAAGTCGATTAAGATTTGTCATTTTTGGTAGTGATTTTATTCGCCTGTTAGATGCACAATGAGTTGGAGAATCTGATAAACCCCACTTCCGGTAATCTAGCTGCAAGGGAAATGCCTTAAATTGCCGTTTGAAGCTTCAACTTTGGGTTCCCAGTTCACGCTATTTGGGTATCGTAAAAAAAAGTCGATTAAGATTTGTCATTTTTGGTAGTGATTTCATTCGCCTGTTAGATGCACAATGAGTTGGAGAATCTGATAAACCCCACTTCCGGTAATCTAGCTGCAAGGGAAATGCCTTAAATTGCCGTTTGAAGCTTCAACTTTGGGTTCCCAGTTCACGCTATTTGGGTATCGTAAAAAAAAGTCGATTAAGATTTGTCATTTTTGGTAGTGATTTTATTCGCCTGTTAGATGCACAATGAGTTGGAGAATCTGATAAACCCCACTTCCGGTAGTCTAGCTGCAAGTGAAATGCCTTAAATTGCCGTTTGAAGCTTCAACTTTGGGTTCCCAGTTCACGCTATTTGGGTATCGTAAAAAAAAGTCGATTAAGATTTGTCATTTTTGGTAGTGATTTTATTCGCCTATTAGATGCACAATGAGTTGGAGAATCTGATAAACCCCACTTCCGGTAGTCTAGCTGCAAGAGAAATGCCTTAAATTGCCGTTTGAAGCTTCAACTTTCGGTTCCCAGTTCACGCTATTTGGGTATCGTAAAAAAAAGTCGATTAAGATTTGTCATTTTTGGTAGTGATTTTATTCGCCTATTAGATGCACAATGAGTTGGAGAATCTGATAAACCCCACTTCCGGTAGTCTAGCTGCAAGAGAAATGCCTTAAATTGCCGTTTGAAGCTTCAACTTTGGGTTCCCAGTTCACGCTATTTGGGTACCGTAAAAAAAAGTCGATTAAGATTTGTCATTTTTGGTAGTGATTTTATTCGCCTGTTAGATGCACAATGAGTTGGAGAATCTGATAAACCCCACTTCCGGTAATCTAGCTGCAAGGGAAATGCCTTAAATTGCCGTTTGAAGCTTCAACTTTGGGTTCCCTGTTCACGCTATTTGGGTATCGTAAAAAAAAGTCGATTAAGATTTGTCATTTTTGGTAGTGATTTTATTCGCCTGTTAGATGCACAATGAGTTGGAGAATCTGATAAACCCCACTTCCGGTAGTCTAGCTGCAAGTGAAATGCCTTAAATTGCCGTTTGAAGCTTCAACTTTGGGTTCCCAGTTCACGCTATTTGGGTATCGTAAAAAAAAGTCGATTAAGATTTGTCATTTTTGGTAGTGATTTTATTCGCCTATTAGATGCACAATGAGTTGGAGAATCTGATAAACCCCACTTCCGGTAGTCTAGCTGCAAGAGAAATGCCTTAAATTGCCGTTTGAAGCTTCAACTTTGGGTTCCCAGTTCACGCTATTTGGGTACCGTAAAAAAAAGTCGATTAAGATTTGTCATTTTTGGTAGTGATTTTATTCGCCTGTTAGATGCACAATGAGTTGGAGAATCTGATAAACCCCACTTCCGGTAATCTAGCTGCAAGGGAAATGCCTTAAATTGCCGTTTGAAGCTTCAACTTTGGGTTCCCAGTTCACGCTATTTGGGTATCGTAAAAAAAAGTCGATTAAGATTTGTCATTTTTGGTAGTGATTTTATTCGCCTGTTAGATGCACAATGAGTTGGAGAATCTGATAAACCCCACTTCCGGTAGTCTAGCTGCAAGTGAAATGCCTTAAATTGCCGTTTGAAGCTTCAACTTTGGGTTCCCAGTTCACGCTATTTGGGTATCGTAAAAAAAAGTCGATTAAGATTTGTCATTTTTGGTAGTGATTTTATTCGCCTATTAGATGCACAATGAGTTGGAGAATCTGATAAACCCCACTTCCGGTAGTCTAGCTGCAAGAGAAATGCCTTAAATTGCCGTTTGAAGCTTCAACTTTGGGTTCCCAGTTCACGCTATTTGGGTATCGTAAAAAAAAGTCGATTAAGATTTGTCATTTTTGGTAGTGATTTTATTCGCCTATTAGATGCACAATGAGTTGGAGAATCTGATAAACCCCACTTCCGGTAGTCTAGCTGCAAGAGAAATGCCTTAAATTGCCGTTTGAAGCTTCAACTTTGGGTTCCCAGTTCACGCTATTTGGGTACCGTAAAAAAAAGTCGATTAAGATTTGTCATTTTTGGTAGTGATTTTATTCGCCTGTTAGATGCACAATGAGTTGGAGAATCTGATAAACCCCACTTCCGGTAATCTAGCTGCAAGGGAAATGCCTTAAATTGCCGTTTGAAGCTTCAACTTTGGGTTCCCAGTTCACGCTATTTGGGTATCGTAAAAAAAAGTCGATTAAGATTTGTCATTTTTGGTAGTGATTTTATTCGCCTGTTAGATGCACAATGAGTTGGAGAATCTGATAAACCCCACTTCCGGTAATCTAGCTGCAAGGGAAATGCCTTAAATTGCCGTTTGAAGCTTCAACTTTGGGTTCCCAGTTCACGCTATTTGGGTATCGTAAAAAAAAGTCGATTAAGATTTGTCATTTTTGGTAGTGATTTTATTCGCCTGTTAGATGCACAATGAGTTGGAGAATCTGATAAACCCCACTTCCGGTAGTCTAGCTGCAAGTGAAATGCCTTAAATTGCCGTTTGAAGCTTCAACTTTGGGTTCCCAGTTCACGCTATTTGGGTATCGTAAAAAAAAGTCGATTAAGATTTGTCATTTTTGGTAGTGATTTTATTCGCCTATTAGATGCACAATGAGTTGGAGAATCTGATAAACCCCACTTCCGGTAGTCTAGCTGCAAGAGAAATGCCTTAAATTGCCGTTTGAAGCTTCAACTTTGGGTTCCCAGTTCACGCTATTTGGGTACCGTAAAAAAAAGTCGATTAAGATTTGTCATTTTTGGTAGTGATTTTATTCGCCTGTTAGATGCACAATGAGTTGGAGAATCTGATAAACCCCACTTCCGGTAATCTAGCTGCAAGGGAAATGCCTTAAATTGCCGTTTGAAGCTTCAACTTTGGGTTCCCAGTTCACGCTATTTGGGTATCGTAAAAAAAAGTCGATTAAGATTTGTCATTTTTGGTAGTGATTTTATTCGCCTGTTAGATGCACAATGAGTTGGAGAATCTGATAAACCCCACTTCCGGTAGTCTAGCTGCAAGTGAAATGCCTTAAATTGCCGTTTGAAGCTTCAACTTTGGGTTCCCAGTTCACGCTATTTGGGTATCGTAAAAAAAAGTCGATTAAGATTTGTCATTTTTGGTAGTGATTTTATTCGCCTATTAGATGCACAATGAGTTGGAGAATCTGATAAACCCCACTTCCGGTAGTCTAGCTGCAAGAGAAATGCCTTAAATTGCCGTTTGAAGCTTCAACTTTGGGTTCCCAGTTCACGCTATTTGGGTATCGTAAAAAAAAGTCGATTAAGATTTGTCATTTTTGGTAGTGATTTTATTCGCCTATTAGATGCACAATGAGTTGGAGAATCTGATAAACCCCACTTCCGGTAGTCTAGCTGCAAGAGAAATGCCTTAAATTGCCGTTTGAAGCTTCAACTTTGGGTTCCCAGTTCACGCTATTTGGGTACCGTAAAAAAAAGTCGATTAAGATTTGTCATTTTTGGTAGTGATTTTATTCGCCTGTTAGATGCACAATGAGTTGGAGAATCTGATAAACCCCACTTCCGGTAATCTAGCTGCAAGGGAAATGCCTTAAATTGCCGTTTGAAGCTTCAACTTTGGGTTCCCAGTTCACGCTATTTGGGTATCGTAAAAAAAAGTCGATTAAGATTTGTCATTTTTGGTAGTGATTTTATTCGCCTGTTAGATGCACAATGAGTTGGAGAATCTGATAAACCCCACTTCCGGTAATCTAGCTGCAAGGGAAATGCCTTAAATTGCCGTTTGAAGCTTCAACTTTGGGTTCCCAGTTCACGCTATTTGGGTATCGTAAAAAAAAGTCGATTAAGATTTGTCATTTTTGGTAGTGATTTTATTCGCCTGTTAGATGCACAATGAGTTGGAGAATCTGATAAACCCCACTTCCGGTAGTCTAGCTGCAAGTGAAATGCCTTAAATTGCCGTTTGAAGCTTCAACTTTGGGTTCCCAGTTCACGCTATTTGGGTATCGTAAAAAAAAGTCGATTAAGATTTGTCATTTTTGGTAGTGATTTTATTCGCCTATTCGATGCACAATGAGTTGGAGAATCTGATAAACCCCACTTCCGGTAGTCTAGCTGCAAGAGAAATGCCTTAAATTGCCGTTTGAAGCTTCAACTTTGGGTTCCCAGTTCACGCTATTTGGGTATCGTAAAAAAAAGTCGATTAAGATTTGTCATTTTTGGTAGTGATTTTATTCGCCTATTAGATGCACAATGAGTTGGAGAATCTGATAAACCCCACTTCCGGTAGTCTAGCTGCAAGAGAAATGCCTTAAATTGCCGTTTGAAGCTTCAACTTTGGGTTCCCAGTTCACGCTATTTGGGTACCGTAAAAAAAAGTCGATTAAGATTTGTCATTTTTGGTAGTGATTTTATTCGCCTGTTAGATGCACAATGAGTTGGAGAATCTGATAAACCCCACTTCCGGTAATCTAGCTGCAAGGGAAATGCCTTAAATTGCCGTTTGAAGCTTCAACTTTGGGTTCCCAGTTCACGCTATTTGGGTATCGTAAAAAAAAGTCGATTAAGATTTGTCATTTTTGGTAGTGATTTTATTCGCCTGTTAGATGCACAATGAGTTGGAGAATCTGATAAACCCCACTTCCGGTAGTCTAGCTGCAAGAGAAATGCCTTAAATTGCCGTTTGAAGCTTCAACTTTGGGTTCCCAGTTCACGCTATTTGGGTACCGTAAAAAAAAGTCGATTAAGATTTGTCATTTTTGGTAGTGATTTTATTCGCCTGTTAGATGCACAATGAGTTGGAGAATCTGATAAACCCCACTTCCGGTAATCTAGCTGCAAGGGAAATGCCTTAAATTGCCGTTTGAAGCTTCAACTTTGGGTTCCCAGTTCACGCTATTTGGGTATCGTAAAAAAAAGTCGATTAAGATTTGTCATTTTTGGTAGTGATTTTATTCGCCTGTTAGATGCACAATGAGTTGGAGAATCTGATAAACCCCACTTCCGGTAGTCTAGCTGCAAGTGAAATGCCTTAAATTGCCGTTTGAAGCTTCAACTTTGGGTTCCCAGTTCACGCTATTTGGGTATCGTAAAAAAAAGTCGATTAAGATTTGTCATTTTTGGTAGTGATTTTATTCGCCTATTAGATGCACAATGAGTTGGAGAATCTGATAAACCCCACTTCCGGTAGTCTAGCTGCAAGAGAAATGCCTTAAATTGCCGTTTGAAGCTTCAACTTTGGGTTCCCAGTTCACGCTATTTGGGTATCGTAAAAAAAAGTCGATTAAGATTTGTCATTTTTGGTAGTGATTTTATTCGCCTATTAGATGCACAATGAGTTGGAGAATCTGATAAACCCCACTTCCGGTAGTCTAGCTGCAAGTGAAATGCCTTAAATTGCCGTTTGAAGCTTCAACTTTGGGTTCCCAGTTCACGCTATTTGGGTATCGTAAAAAAAAGTCGATTAAGATTTGTCATTTTTGGTAGTGATTTTATTCGCCTATTAGATGCACAATGAGTTGGAGAATCTGATAAACCCCACTTCCGGTAGTCTAGCTGCAAGAGAAATGCCTTAAATTGCCGTTTGAAGCTTCAACTTTGGGTTCCCAGTTCACGCTATTTGGGTATCGTAAAAAAAAGTCGATTAAGATTTGTCATTTTTGGTAGTGATTTTATTCGCCTATTAGATGCACAATGAGTTGGAGAATCTGATAAACCCCACTTCCGGTAGTCTAGCTGCAAGTGAAATGCCTTAAATTGCCGTTTGAAGCTTCAACTTTGGGTTCCCAGTTCACGCTATTTGGGTATCGTAAAAAAAAGTCGATTAAGATTTGTCATTTTTGGTAGTGATTTTATTCGCCTATTAGATGCACAATGAGTTGGAGAATCTGATAAACCCCACTTCCGGTAGTCTAGCTGCAAGAGAAATGCCTTAAATTGCCGTTTGAAGCTTCAACTTTGGGTTCCCAGTTCACGCTATTTGGGTACCGTAAAAAAAAGTCGATTAAGATTTGTCATTTTTGGTAGTGATTTTATTCGCCTGTTAGATGCACAATGAGTTGGAGAATCTGATAAACCCCACTTCCGGTAGTCTAGCTGCAAGTGAAATGCCTTAAATTGCCGTTTGAAGCTTCAACTTTGGGTTCCCAGTTCACGCTATTTGGGTATCGTAAAAAAAAGTCGATTAAGATTTGTCATTTTTGGTAGTGATTTTATTCGCCTATTAGATGCACAATGAGTTGGAGAATCTGATAAACCCCACTTCCGGTAGTCTAGCTGCAAGAGAAATGCCTTAAATTGCCGTTTGAAGCTTCAACTTTGGGTTCCCAGTTCACGCTATTTGGGTACCGTAAAAAAAAGTCGATTAAGATTTGTCATTTTTGGTAGTGATTTTATTCGCCTGTTAGATGCACAATGAGTTGGAGAATCTGATAAACCCCACTTCCGGTAATCTAGCTGCAAGGGAAATGCCTTAAATTGCCGTTTGAAGCTTCAACTTTGGGTTCCCAGTTCACGCTATTTGGGTATCGTAAAAAAAAGTCGATTAAGATTTGTCATTTTTGGTAGTGATTTTATTCGCCTGTTAGATGCACAATGAGTTGGAGAATCTGATAAACCCCACTTCCGGTAATCTAGCTGCAAGGGAAATGCCTTAAATTGCCGTTTGAAGCTTCAACTTTGGGTTCCCAGTTCACGCTATTTGGGTATCGTAAAAAAAAGTCGATTAAGATTTGTCATTTTTGGTAGTGATTTTATTCGCCTGTTAGATGCACAATGAGTTGGAGAATCTGATAAACCCCACTTCCGGTAGTCTAGCTGCAAGTGAAATGCCTTAAATTGCCGTTTGAAGCTTCAACTTTGGGTTCCCAGTTCACGCTATTTGGGTATCGTAAAAAAAAGTCGATTAAGATTTGTCATTTTTGGTAGTGATTTTATTCGCCTATTAGATGCACAATGAGTTGGAGAATCTGATAAACCCCACTTCCGGTAGTCTAGCTGCAAGAGAAATGCCTTAAATTGCCGTTTGAAGCTTCAACTTTGGGTTCCCAGTTCACGCTATTTGGGTATCGTAAAAAAAAGTCGATTAAGATTTGTCATTTTTGGTAGTGATTTTATTCGCCTATTAGATGCACAATGAGTTGGAGAATCTGATAAACCCCACTTCCGGTAGTCTAGCTGCAAGTGAAATGCCTTAAATTGCCGTTTGAAGCTTCAACTTTGGGTTCCCAGTTCACGCTATTTGGGTATCGTAAAAAAAAGTCGATTAAGATTTGTCATTTTTGGTAGTGATTTTATTCGCCTATTAGATGCACAATGAGTTGGAGAATCTGATAAACCCCACTTCCGGTAGTCTAGCTGCAAGAGAAATGCCTTAAATTGCCGTTTGAAGCTTCAACTTTGGGTTCCCAGTTCACGCTATTTGGGTACCGTAAAAAAAAGTCGATTAAGATTTGTCATTTTTGGTAGTGATTTTATTCGCCTGTTAGATGCACAATGAGTTGGAGAATCTGATAAACCCCACTTCCGGTAATCTAGCTGCAAGGGAAATGCCTTAAATTGCCGTTTGAAGCTTCAACTTTGGGTTCCCAGTTCACGCTATTTGGGTATCGTAAAAAAAAGTCGATTAAGATTTGTCATTTTTGGTAGTGATTTTATTCGCCTGTTAGATGCACAATGAGTTGGAGAATCTGATAAACCCCACTTCCGGTAGTCTAGCTGCAAGTGAAATGCCTTAAATTGCCGTTTGAAGCTTCAACTTTGGGTTCCCAGTTCACGCTATTTGGGTATCGTAAAAAAAAGTCGATTAAGATTTGTCATTTTTGGTAGTGATTTTATTCGCCTATTAGATGCACAATGAGTTGGAGAATCTGATAAACCCCACTTCCGGTAGTCTAGCTGCAAGAGAAATGCCTTAAATTGCCGTTTGAAGCTTCAACTTTGGGTTCCCAGTTCACGCTATTTGGGTACCGTAAAAAAAAGTCGATTAAGATTTGTCATTTTTGGTAGTGATTTTATTCGCCTGTTAGATGCACAATGAGTTGGAGAATCTGATAAACCCCACTTCCGGTAATCTAGCTGCAAGGGAAATGCCTTAAATTGCCGTTTGAAGCTTCAACTTTGGGTTCCCAGTTCACGCTATTTGGGTATCGTAAAAAAAAGTCGATTAAGATTTGTCATTTTTGGTAGTGATTTTATTCGCCTGTTAGATGCACAATGAGTTGGAGAATCTGATAAACCCCACTTCCGGTAATCTAGCTGCAAGGGAAATGCCTTAAATTGCCGTTTGAAGCTTCAACTTTGGGTTCCCAGTTCACGCTATTTGGGTATCGTAAAAAAAAGTCGATTAAGATTTGTCATTTTTGGTAGTGATTTTATTCGCCTGTTAGATGCACAATGAGCTGGAGAATCTGATAAACCCCACTTCCGGTAGTCTAGCTGCAAGTGAAATGCCTTAAATTGCCGTTTGAAGCTTCAACTTTGGGTTCCCAGTTCACGCTATTTGGGTATCGTAAAAAAAAGTCGATTAAGATTTGTCATTTTTGGTAGTGATTTTATTCGCCTATTAGATGCACAATGAGTTGGAGAATCTGATAAACCCCACTTCCGGTAGTCTAGCTGCAAGAGAAATGCCTTAAATTGCCGTTTGAAGCTTCAACTTTGGGTTCCCAGTTCACGCTATTTGGGTACCGTAAAAAAAAGTCGATTAAGATTTGTCATTTTTGGTAGTGATTTTATTCGCCTATTAGATGCACAATGAGTTGGAGAATCTGATAAACCCCACTTCCGGTAGTCTAGCTGCAAGAGAAATGCCTTAAATTGCCGTTTGAAGCTTCAACTTTGGGTTCCCAGTTCACGCTATTTGGGTACCGTAAAAAAAAGTCGATTAAGATTTGTCATTTTTGGTAGTGATTTTATTCGCCTGTTAGATGCACAATGAGTTGGAGAATCTGATAAACCCCACTTCCGGTAATCTAGCTGCAAGGGAAATGCCTTAAATTGCCGTTTGAAGCTTCAACTTTGGGTTCCCAGTTCACGCTATTTGGGTATCGTAAAAAAAAGTCGATTAAGATTTGTCATTTTTGGTAGTGATTTTATTCGCCTGTTAGATGCACAATGAGTTGGAGAATCTGATAAACCCCACTTCCGGTAGTCTAGCTGCAAGTGAAATGCCTTAAATTGCCGTTTGAAGCTTCAACTTTGGGTTCCCAGTTCACGCTATTTGGGTATCGTAAAAAAAAGTCGATTAAGATTTGTCATTTTTGGTAGTGATTTTATTCGCCTATTAGATGCACAATGAGTTGGAGAATCTGATAAACCCCACTTCCGGTAGTCTAGCTGCAAGAGAAATGCCTTAAATTGCCGTTTGAAGCTTCAACTTTGGGTTCCCAGTTCACGCTATTTGGGTACCGTAAAAAAAAGTCGATTAAGATTTGTCATTTTTGGTAGTGATTTTATTCGCCTGTTAGATGCACAATGAGTTGGAGAATCTGATAAACCCCACTTCCGGTAATCTAGCTGCAAGGGAAATGCCTTAAATTGCCGTTTGAAGCTTCAACTTTGGGTTCCCAGTTCACGCTATTTGGGTATCGTAAAAAAAAGTCGATTAAGATTTGTCATTTTTGGTAGTGATTTTATTCGCCTGTTAGATGCACAATGAGTTGGAGAATCTGATAAACCCCACTTCCGGTAATCTAGCTGCAAGGGAAATGCCTTAAATTGCCGTTTGAAGCTTCAACTTTGGGTTCCCAGTTCACGCTATTTGGGTATCGTAAAAAAAAGTCGATTAAGATTTGTCATTTTTGGTAGTGATTTTATTCGCCTGTTAGATGCACAATGAGCTGGAGAATCTGATAAACCCCACTTCCGGTAGTCTAGCTGCAAGTGAAATGCCTTAAATTGCCGTTTGAAGCTTCAACTTTGGGTTCCCAGTTCACGCTATTTGGGTATCGTAAAAAAAAGTCGATTAAGATTTGTCATTTTTGGTAGTGATTTTATTCGCCTATTAGATGCACAATGAGTTGGAGAATCTGATAAACCCCACTTCCGGTAGTCTAGCTGCAAGAGAAATGCCTTAAATTGCCGTTTGAAGCTTCAACTTTGGGTTCCCAGTTCACGCTATTTGGGTACCGTAAAAAAAAGTCGATTAAGATTTGTCATTTTTGGTAGTGATTTTATTCGCCTGTTAGATGCACAATGAGTTGGAGAATCTGATAAACCCCACTTCCGGTAATCTAGCTGCAAGGGAAATGCCTTAAATTGCCGTTTGAAGCTTCAACTTTGGGTTCCCAGTTCACGCTATTTGGGTATCGTAAAAAAAAGTCGATTAAGATTTGTCATTTTTGGTAGTGATTTTATTCGCCTGTTAGATGCACAATGAGTTGGAGAATCTGATAAACCCCACTTCCGGTAATCTAGCTGCAAGGGAAATGCCTTAAATTGCCGTTTGAAGCTTCAACTTTGGGTTCCCAGTTCACGCTATTTGGGTATCGTAAAAAAAAGTCGATTAAGATTTGTCATTTTTGGTAGTGATTTTATTCGCCTGTTAGATGCACAATGAGTTGGAGAATCTGATAAACCCCACTTCCGGTAGTCTAGCTGCAAGTGAAATGCCTTAAATTGCCGTTTGAAGCTTCAACTTTGGGTTCCCAGTTCACGCTATTTGGGTATCGTAAAAAAAAGTCGATTAAGATTTGTCATTTTTGGTAGTGATTTTATTCGCCTATTAGATGCACAATGAGTTGGAGAATCTGATAAACCCCACTTCCGGTAGTCTAGCTGCAAGAGAAATGCCTTAAATTGCCGTTTGAAGCTTCAACTTTGGGTTCCCAGTTCACGCTATTTGGGTATCGTAAAAAAAAGTCGATTAAGATTTGTCATTTTTGGTAGTGATTTTATTCGCCTATTAGATGCACAATGAGTTGGAGAATCTGATAAACCCCACTTCCGGTAGTCTAGCTGCAAGAGAAATGCCTTAAATTGCCGTTTGAAGCTTCAACTTTGGGTTCCCAGTTCACGCTATTTGGGTATCGTAAAAAAAAGTCGATTAAGATTTGTCATTTTTGGTAGTGATTTTATTCGCCTATTAGATGCACAATGAGTTGGAGAATCTGATAAACCCCACTTCCGGTAGTCTAGCTGCAAGAGAAATGCCTTAAATTGCCGTTTGAAGCTTCAACTTTGGGTTCCCAGTTCACGCTATTTGGGTATCGTAAAAAAAAGTCGATTAAGATTTGTCATTTTTGGTAGTGATTTTATTCGCCTGTTAGATGCACAATGAGTTGGAGAATCTGATAAACCCCACTTCCGGTAATCTAGCTGCAAGGGAAATGCCTTAAATTGCCGTTTGAAGCTTCAACTTTGGGTTCCCAGTTCACGCTATTTGGGTATCGTAAAAAAAAGTCGATTAAGATTTGTCATTTTTGGTAGTGATTTTATTCGCCTGTTAGATGCACAATGAGTTGGAGAATCTGATAAACCCCACTTCCGGTAGTCTAGCTGCAAGTGAAATGCCTTAAATTGCCGTTTGAAGCTTCAACTTTGGGTTCCCAGTTCACGCTATTTGGGTATCGTAAAAAAAAGTCGATTAAGATTTGTCATTTTTGGTAGTGATTTTATTCGCCTATTAGATGCACAATGAGTTGGAGAATCTGATAAACCCCACTTCCGGTAGTCTAGCTGCAAGAGAAATGCCTTAAATTGCCGTTTGAAGCTTCAACTTTGGGTTCCCAGTTCACGCTATTTGGGTATCGTAAAAAAAAGTCGATTAAGATTTGTCATTTTTGGTAGTGATTTTATTCGCCTATTAGATGCACAATGAGTTGGAGAATCTGATAAACCCCACTTCCGGTAGTCTAGCTGCAAGAGAAATGCCTTAAATTGCCGTTTGAAGCTTCAACTTTGGGTTCCCAGTTCACGCTATTTGGGTATCGTAAAAAAAAGTCGATTAAGATTTGTCATTTTTGGTAGTGATTTTATTCGCCTATTAGATGCACAATGAGTTGGAGAATCTGATAAACCCCACTTCCGGTAGTCTAGCTGCAAGAGAAATGCCTTAAATTGCCGTTTGAAGCTTCAACTTTGGGTTCCCAGTTCACGCTATTTGGGTATCGTAAAAAAAAGTCGATTAAGATTTGTCATTTTTGGTAGTGATTTTATTCGCCTGTTAGATGCACAATGAGTTGGAGAATCTGATAAACCCCACTTCCGGTAGTCTAGCTGCAAGAGAAATGCCTTAAATTGCCGTTTGAAGCTTCAACTTTGGGTTCCCAGTTCACGCTATTTGGGTACCGTAAAAAAAAGTCGATTAAGATTTGTCATTTTTGGTAGTGATTTTATTCGCCTGTTAGATGCACAATGAGTTGGAGAATCTGATAAACCCCACTTCCGGTAGTCTAGCTGCAAGTGAAATGCCTTAAATTGCCGTTTGAACCTTCAACTTTGGGTTCCCTGTTCACGCTATTTGGGTATCGTAAAAAAAAGTCGATTAAGATTTGTCATTTTTGGTAGTGATTTTATTCGCCTATTAGATGCACAATGAGTTGGAGAATCTGATAAACCCCACTTCCGGTAGTCTAGCTGCAAGAGAAATGCCTTAAATTGCCGTTTGAAGCTTCAACTTTGGGTTCCCAGTTCACGCTATTTGGGTATCGTAAAAAAAAGTCGATTAAGATTTGTCATTTTTGGTAGTGATTTTATTCGCCTATTAGATGCACAATGAGTTGGAGAATCTGATAAACCCCACTTCCGGTAGTCTAGCTGCAAGAGAAATGCCTTAAATTGCCGTTTGAAGCTTCAACTTTGGGTTCCCAGTTCACGCTATTTGGGTACCGTAAAAAAAAGTCGATTAAGATTTGTCATTTTTGGTAGTGATTTTATTCGCCTGTTAGATGCACAATGAGTTGGAGAATCTGATAAACCCCACTTCCGGTAATCTAGCTGCAAGGGAAATGCCTTAAATTGCCGTTTGAAGCTTCAACTTTGGGTTCCCAGTTCACGCTATTTGGGTATCGTAAAAAAAAGTCGATTAAGATTTGTCATTTTTGGTAGTGATTTTATTCGCCTGTTAGATGCACAATGAGTTGGAGAATCTGATAAACCCCACTTCCGGTAATCTAGCTGCAAGGGAAATGCCTTAAATTGCCGTTTGAAGCTTCAACTTTGGGTTCCCAGTTCACGCTATTTGGGTATCGTAAAAAAAAGTCGATTAAGATTTGTCATTTTTGGTAGTGATTTTATTCGCCTGTTAGATGCACAATGAGTTGGAGAATCTGATAAACCCCACTTCCGGTAGTCTAGCTGCAAGTGAAATGCCTTAAATTGCCGTTTGAAGCTTCAACTTTGGGTTCCCAGTTCACGCTATTTGGGTATCGTAAAAAAAAGTCGATTAAGATTTGTCATTTTTGGTAGTGATTTTATTCGCCTATTAGATGCACAATGAGTTGGAGAATCTGATAAACCCCACTTCCGGTAGTCTAGCTGCAAGAGAAATGCCTTAAATTGCCGTTTGAAGCTTCAACTTTGGGTTCCCAGTTCACGCTATTTGGGTACCGTAAAAAAAAGTCGATTAAGATTTGTCATTTTTGGTAGTGATTTTATTCGCCTGTTAGATGCACAATGAGTTGGAGAATCTGATAAACCCCACTTCCGGTAATCTAGCTGCAAGGGAAATGCCTTAAATTGCCGTTTGAAGCTTCAACTTTGGGTTCCCAGTTCACGCTATTTGGGTATCGTAAAAAAAAGTCGATTAAGATTTGTCATTTTTGGTAGTGATTTTATTCGCCTGTTAGATGCACAATGAGTTGGAGAATCTGATAAACCCCACTTCCGGTAATCTAGCTGCAAGGGAAATGCCTTAAATTGCCGTTTGAAGCTTCAACTTTGGGTTCCCAGTTCACGCTATTTGGGTATCGTAAAAAAAAGTCGATTAAGATTTGTCATTTTTGGTAGTGATTTTATTCGCCTGTTAGATGCACAATGAGTTGGAGAATCTGATAAACCCCACTTCCGGTAGTCTAGCTGCAAGTGAAATGCCTTAAATTGCCGTTTGAAGCTTCAACTTTGGGTTCCCAGTTCACGCTATTTGGGTATCGTAAAAAAAAGTCGATTAAGATTTGTCATTTTTGGTAGTGATTTTATTCGCCTATTAGATGCACAATGAGTTGGAGAATCTGATAAACCCCACTTCCGGTAGTCTAGCTGCAAGAGAAATGCCTTAAATTGCCGTTTGAAGCTTCAACTTTGGGTTCCCAGTTCACGCTATTTGGGTATCGTAAAAAAAAGTCGATTAAGATTTGTCATTTTTGGTAGTGATTTTATTCGCCTATTAGATGCACAATGAGTTGGAGAATCTGATAAACCCCACTTCCGGTAGTCTAGCTGCAAGAGAAATGCCTTAAATTGCCGTTTGAAGCTTCAACTTTGGGTTCCCAGTTCACGCTATTTGGGTACCGTAAAAAAAAGTCGATTAAGATTTGTCATTTTTGGTAGTGATTTTATTCGCCTGTTAGATGCACAATGAGTTGGAGAATCTGATAAACCCCACTTCCGGTAGTCTAGCTGCAAGAGAAAAGCCTTAAATTGCCGTTTGAAGCTTCAACTTTGGGTTCCCAGTTCACGCTATTTGGGTACCGTAAAAAAAAGTCGATTAAGATTTGTCATTTTTGGTAGTGATTTTATTCGCCTGTTAGATGCACAATGAGTTGGAGAATCTGATAAACCCCACTTCCGGTAGTCTAGCTGCAAGGGAAATGCCTTAAATTGCCGTTTGAAGCTTCAACTTTGGGTTCCCAGTTCACGCTATTTGGGTATCGTAAAAAAAAGTCGATTAAGATTTGTCATTTTTGGTAGTGATTTTATTCGCCTGTTAGATGCACAATGAGTTGGAGAATCTGATAAACCCCACTTCCGGTAGTCTAGCTGCAAGTGAAATGCCTTAAATTGCCGTTTGAAGCTTCAACTTTGGGTTCCCAGTTCACGCTATTTGGGTATCGTAAAAAAAAGTCGATTAAGATTTGTCATTTTTGGTAGTGATTTTATTCGCCTATTAGATGCACAATGAGTTGGAGAATCTGATAAACCCCACTTCCGGTAGTCTAGCTGCAAGAGAAATGCCTTAAATTGCCGTTTGAAGCTTCAACTTTGGGTTCCCAGTTCACGCTATTTGGGTATCGTAAAAAAAAGTCGATTAAGATTTGTCATTTTTGGTAGTGATTTTATTCGCCTATTAGATGCACAATGAGTTGGAGAATCTGATAAACCCCACTTCCGGTAGTCTAGCTGCAAGAGAAATGCCTTAAATTGCCGTTTGAAGCTTCAACTTTGGGTTCCCAGTTCACGCTATTTGGGTACCGTAAAAAAAAGTCGATTAAGATTTGTCATTTTTGGTAGTGATTTTATTCTCCTGTTAGATGCACAATGAGTTGGAGAATCTGATAAACCCCACTTCCGGTAATCTAGCTGCAAGGGAAATGCCTTAAATTGCCGTTTGAAGCTTCAACTTTGGGTTCGCAGTTCACGCTATTTGGGTATCGTAAAAAAAAGTCGATTAAGATTTGTCATTTTTGGTAGTGATTTTATTCGCCTGTTAGATGCACAATGAGTTGGAGAATCTGATAAACCCCACTTCCGGTAATCTAGCTGCAAGGGAAATGCCTTAAATTGCCGTTTGAAGCTTCAACTTTGGGTTCCCAGTTCACGCTATTTGGGTATCGTAAAAAAAAGTCGATTAAGATTTGTCATTTTTGGTAGTGATTTTATTCGCCTATTAGATGCACAATGAGTTGGAGAATCTGATAAACCCCACTTCCGGTAGTCTAGCTGCAAGAGAAATGCCTTAAATTGCCGTTTGAAGCTTCAACTTTGGGTTCCCAGTTCACGCTATTTGGGTATCGTAAAAAAAAGTCGATTAAGATTTGTCATTTTTGGTAGTGATTTTATTCGCCTATTAGATGCACAATGAGTTGGAGAATCTGATAAACCCCACTTCCGGTAGTCTAGCTGCAAGAGAAATGCCTTAAATTGCCGTTTGAAGCTTCAACTTTGGGTTCCCAGTTCACGCTATTTGGGTACCGTAAAAAAAAGTCGATTAAGATTTGTCATTTTTGGTAGTGATTTTATTCGCCTGTTAGATGCACAATGAGTTGGAGAATCTGATAAACCCCACTTCCGGTAGTCTAGCTGCAAGAGAAATGCCTTAAATTGCCGTTTGAAGCTTCAACTTTGGGTTCCCAGTTCACGCTATTTGGGTACCGTAAAAAAAAGTCGATTAAGATTTGTCATTTTTGGTAGTGATTTTATTCGCCTGTTAGATGCACAATGAGTTGGAGAATCTGATAAACCCCACTTCCGGTAATCTAGCTGCAAGGGAAATGCCTTAAATTGCCGTTTGAAGCTTCAACTTTGGGTTCCCAGTTCACGCTATTTGGGTATCGTAAAAAAAAGTCGATTAAGATTTGTCATTTTTGGTAGTGATTTTATTCGCCTGTTAGATGCACAATGAGTTGGAGAATCTGATAAACCCCACTTCCGGTAGTCTAGCTGCAAGTGAAATGCCTTAAATTGCCGTTTGAAGCTTCAACTTTGGGTTCCCAGTTCACGCTATTTGGGTATCGTAAAAAAAAGTCGATTAAGATTTGTCATTTTTGGTAGTGATTTTATTCGCCTATTAGATGCACAATGAGTTGGAGAATCTGATAAACCCCACTTCCGGTAGTCTAGCTGCAAGAGAAATGCCTTAAATTGCCGTTTGAAGCTTCAACTTTGGGTTCCCAGTTCACGCTATTTGGGTATCGTAAAAAAAAGTCGATTAAGATTTGTCATTTTTGGTAGTGATTTTATTCGCCTATTAGATGCACAATGAGTTGGAGAATCTGATAAACCCCACTTCCGGTAGTCTAGCTGCAAGAGAAATGCCTTAAATTGCCGTTTGAAGCTTCAACTTTGGGTTCCCAGTTCACGCTATTTGGGTACCGTAAAAAAAAGTCGATTAAGATTTGTCATTTTTGGTAGTGATTTTATTCGCCTGTTAGATGCACAATGAGTTGGAGAATCTGATAAACCCCACTTCCGGTAATCTAGCTGCAAGGGAAATGCCTTAAATTGCCGTTTGAAGCTTCAACTTTGGGTTCCCAGTTCACGCTATTTGGGTATCGTAAAAAAAAGTCGATTAAGATTTGTCATTTTTGGTAGTGATTTTATTCGCCTGTTAGATGCACAATGAGTTGGAGAATCTGATAAACCCCACTTCCGGTAATCTAGCTGCAAGGGAAATGCCTTAAATTGCCGTTTGAAGCTTCAACTTTGGGTTCCCAGTTCACGCTATTTGGGTATCGTAAAAAAAAGTCGATTAAGATTTGTCATTTTTGGTAGTGATTTTATTCGCCTGTTAGATGCACAATGAGTTGGAGAATCTGATAAACCCCACTTCCGGTAATCTAGCTGCAAGGGAAATGCCTTAAATTGCCGTTTGAAGCTTCAACTTTGGGTTCCCAGTTCACGCTATTTGGGTATCGTAAAAAAAAGTCGATTAAGATTTGTCATTTTTGGTAGTGATTTTATTCGCCTGTTAGATGCACAATGAGTTGGAGAATCTGATAAACCCCACTTCCGGTAATCTAGCTGCAAGGGAAATGCCTTAAATTGCCGTTTGAAGCTTCAACTTTGGGTTCCCAGTTCACGCTATTTGGGTATCGTAAAAAAAAGTCGATTAAGATTTGTCATTTTTGGTAGTGATTTTATTCGCCTGTTAGATGCACAATGAGTTGGAGAATCTGATAAACCCCACTTCCGGTAGTCTAGCTGCAAGAGAAATGCCTTAAATTGCCGTTTGAAGCTTCAACTTTGGGTTCCCAGTTCACGCTATTTGGGTACCGTAAAAAAAAGTCGATTAAGATTTGTCATTTTTGGTAGTGATTTTATTCGCCTATTAGATGCACAATGAGTTGGAGAATCTGATAAACCCCACTTCCGGTAGTCTAGCTGCAAGAGAAATGCCTTAAATTGCCGTTTGAAGCTTCAACTTTGGGTTCCCAGTTCACGCTATTTGGGTACCGTAAAAAAAAGTCGATTAAGATTTGTCATTTTTGGTAGTGATTTTATTCGCCTATTAGATGCACAATGAGTTGGAGAATCTGATAAACCCCACTTCCGGTAGTCTAGCTGCAAGAGAAATGCCTTAAATTGCCGTTTGAAGCTTCAACTTTGGGTTCCCAGTTCACGCTATTTGGGTACCGTAAAAAAAAGTCGATTAAGATTTGTCATTTTTGGTAGTGATTTTATTCGCCTGTTAGATGCACAATGAGTTGGAGAATCTGATAAACCCCACTTCCGGTAATCTAGCTGCAAGGGAAATGCCTTAAATTGCCGTTTGAAGCTTCAACTTTGGGTTCCCAGTTCACGCTATTTGGGTATCGTAAAAAAAAGTCGATTAAGATTTGTCATTTTTGGTACTGATTTTATTCGCCTGTTAGATGCACAATGAGTTGGAGAATCTGATAAACCCCACTTCCGGTAATCTAGCTGCAAGGGAAATGCCTTAAATTGCCGTTTGAAGCTTCAACTTTGGGTTCCCAGTTCACGCTATTTGGGTATCGTAAAAAAAAGTCGATTAAGATTTGTCATTTTTGGTAGTGATTTTATTCGCCTGTTAGATGCACAATGAGTTGGAGAATCTGATAAACCCCACTTCCGGTAGTCTAGCTGCAAGTGAAATGCCTTAAATTGCCGTTTGAAGCTTCAACTTTGGGTTCCCAGTTCACGCTATTTGGGTATCGTAAAAAAAAGTCGATTAAGATTTGTCATTTTTGGTAGTGATTTTATTCGCCTATTAGATGCACAATGAGTTGGAGAATCTGATAAATCCCACTTCCGGTAGTCTAGCTGCAAGAGAAATGCCTTAAATTGCCGTTTGAAGCTTCAACTTTGGGTTCCCAGTTCACGCTATTTGGGTACCGTAAAAAAAAGTCGATTAAGATTTGTCATTTTTGGTAGTGATTTTATTCGCCTGTTAGATGCACAATGAGTTGGAGAATCTGATAAACCCCACTTCCGGTAATCTAGCTGCAAGGGAAATGCCTTAAATTGCCGTTTGAAGCTTCAACTTTGGGTTCCCAGTTCACGCTATTTGGGTATCGTAAAAAAAAGTCGATTAAGATTTGTCATTTTTGGTAGTGATTTTATTCGCCTGTTAGATGCACAATGAGTTGGAGAATCTGATAAACCCCACTTCCGGTAGTCTAGCTGCAAGAGAAATGCCTTAAATTGCCGTTTGAAGCTTCAACTTTGGGTTCCCAGTTCACGCTATTTGGGTACCGTAAAAAAAAGTCGATTAAGATTTGTCATTTTTGGTAGTGATTTTATTCGCCTATTAGATGCACAATGAGTTGGAGAATCTGATAAACCCCACTTCCGGTAGTCTAGCTGCAAGAGAAATGCCTTAAATTGCCGTTTGAAGCTTCAACTTTGGGTTCCCAGTTCACGCTATTTGGGTACCGTAAAAAAAAGTCGATTAAGATTTGTCATTTTTGGTAGTGATTTTATTCGCCTATTAGATGCACAATGAGTTGGAGAATCTGATAAACCCCACTTCCGGTAGTCTAGCTGCAAGAGAAATGCCTTAAATTGCCGTTTGAAGCTTCAACTTTGGGTTCCCAGTTCACGCTATTTGGGTACCGTAAAAAAAAGTCGATTAAGATTTGTCATTTTTGGTAGTGATTTTATTCGCCTGTTAGATGCACAATGAGTTGGAGAATCTGATAAACCCCACTTCCGGTAATCTAGCTGCAAGGGAAATGCCTTAAATTGCCGTTTGAAGCTTCAACTTTGGGTTCCCAGTTCACGCTATTTGGGTATCGTAAAAAAAAGTCGATTAAGATTTGTCATTTTTGGTACTGATTTTATTCGCCTGTTAGATGCACAATGAGTTGGAGAATCTGATAAACCCCACTTCCGGTAATCTAGCTGCAAGGGAAATGCCTTAAATTGCCGTTTGAAGCTTCAACTTTGGGTTCCCAGTTCACGCTATTTGGGTATCGTAAAAAAAAGTCGATTAAGATTTGTCATTTTTGGTAGTGATTTTATTCGCCTGTTAGATGCACAATGAGTTGGAGAATCTGATAAACCCCACTTCCGGTAGTCTAGCTGCAAGTGAAATGCCTTAAATTGCCGTTTGAAGCTTCAACTTTGGGTTCCCAGTTCACGCTATTTGGGTATCGTAAAAAAAAGTCGATTAAGATTTGTCATTTTTGGTAGTGATTTTATTCGCCTATTAGATGCACAATGAGTTGGAGAATCTGATAAATCCCACTTCCGGTAGTCTAGCTGCAAGAGAAATGCCTTAAATTGCCGTTTGAAGCTTCAACTTTGGGTTCCCAGTTCACGCTATTTGGGTACCGTAAAAAAAAGTCGATTAAGATTTGTCATTTTTGGTAGTGATTTTATTCGCCTGTTAGATGCACAATGAGTTGGAGAATCTGATAAACCCCACTTCCGGTAATCTAGCTGCAAGGGAAATGCCTTAAATTGCCGTTTGAAGCTTCAACTTTGGGTTCCCAGTTCACGCTATTTGGGTATCGTAAAAAAAAGTCGATTAAGATTTGTCATTTTTGGTAGTGATTTTATTCGCCTGTTAGATGCACAATGAGTTGGAGAATCTGATAAACCCCACTTCCGGTAGTCTAGCTGCAAGTGAAATGCCTTAAATTGCCGTTTGAAGCTTCAACTTTGGGTTCCCAGTTCACGCTATTTGGGTATCGTAAAAAAAAGTCGATTAAGATTTGTCATTTTTGGTAGTGATTTTATTCGCCTATTAGATGCACAATGAGTTGGAGAATCTGATAAACCCCACTTCCGGTAGTCTAGCTGCAAGAGAAATGCCTTAAATTGCCGTTTGAAGCTTCAACTTTGGGTTCCCAGTTCACGCTATTTGGGTATCGTAAAAAAAAGTCGATTAAGATTTGTCATTTTTGGTAGTGATTTTATTCGCCTGTTAGATGCACAATGAGTTGGAGAATCTGATAAACCCCACTTCCGGTAGTCTAGCTGCAAGAGAAATGCCTTAAATTGCCGTTTGAAGCTTCAACTTTGGGTTCCCTGTTCACGCTATTTGGGTATCGTAAAAAAAAGTCGATTAAGATTTGTCATTTTTGGTAGGGATTTTATTCGCCTGTTAGATGCACAATGAGTTGGAGAATCTGATAAACCCCACTTCCGGTAGTCTAGCTGCAAGTGAAATGCCTTAAATTGCCGTTTGAAGCTTCAACTTTGGGTTCCCTGTTCACGCTATTTGGGTATCGTAAAAAAAAGTCGATTAAGATTTGTCATTTTTGGTAGTGATTTTATTCGCCTGTTAGATGCACAATGAGTTGGAGAATCTGATAAACCCCACTTCCGGTAGTCTAGCTGCAAGTGAAATGCCTTAAATTGCCGTTTGAAGCTTCAACTTTGGGTTCCCAGTTCACGCTATTTGGGTATCGTAAAAAAAAGTCGATTAAGATTTGTCATTTTTGGTAGTGATTTTATTCGCCTGTTAGATGCACAATGAGTTGGAGAATCTGATAAACCCCACTTCCGGTAATCTAGCTGCAAGGGAAATGCCTTAAATTGCCGTTTGAAGCTTCAACTTTGGGTTCCCAGTTCACGCTATTTGGGTATCGTAAAAAAAAGTCGATTAAGATTTGTCATTTTTGGTAGTGATTTTATTCGCCTGTTAGATGCACAATGAGTTGGAGAATCTGATAAACCCCACTTCCGGTAGTCTAGCTGCAAGTGAAATGCCTTAAATTGCCGTTTGAAGCTTCAACTTTGGGTTCCCAGTTCACGCTATTTGGGTATCGTAAAAAAAAGTCGATTAAGATTTGTCATTTTTGGTAGTGATTTTATTCGCCTATTAGATGCACAATGAGTTGGAGAATCTGATAAACCCCACTTCCGGTAGTCTAGCTGCAAGAGAAATGCCTTAAATTGCCGTTTGAAGCTTCAACTTTGGGTTCCCAGTTCACGCTATTTGGGTATCGTAAAAAAAAGTCGATTAAGATTTGTCATTTTTGGTAGTGATTTTATTCGCCTATTAGATGCACAATGAGTTGGAGAATCTGATAAACCCCACTTCCGGTAGTCTAGCTGCAAGAGAAATGCCTTAAATTGCCGTTTGAAGCTTCAACTTTGGGTTCCCAGTTCACGCTATTTGGGTACCGTAAAAAAAAGTCGATTAAGATTTGTCATTTTTGGTAGTGATTTTATTCGCCTGTTAGATGCACAATGAGTTGGAGAATCTGATAAACCCCACTTCCGGTAATCTAGCTGCAAGGGAAATGCCTTAAATTGCCGTTTGAAGCTTCAACTTTGGGTTCCCAGTTCACGCTATTTGGGTATCGTAAAAAAAAGTCGATTAAGATTTGTCATTTTTGGTAGTGATTTTATTCGCCTGTTAGATGCACAATGAGTTGGAGAATCTGATAAACCCCACTTCCGGTAATCTAGCTGCAAGGGAAATGCCTTAAATTGCCGTTTGAAGCTTCAACTTTGGGTTCCCAGTTCACGCTATTTGGGTATCGTAAAAAAAAGTCGATTAAGATTTGTCATTTTTGGTAGTGATTTTATTCGCCTGTTAGATGCACAATGAGTTGGAGAATCTGATAAACCCCACTTCCGGTAGTCTAGCTGCAAGTGAAATGCCTTAAATTGCCGTTTGAAGCTTCAACTTTGGGTTCCCAGTTCACGCTATTTGGGTATCGTAAAAAAAAGTCGATTAAGATTTGTCATTTTTGGTAGTGATTTTATTCGCCTATTAGATGCACAATGAGTTGGAGAATCTGATAAACCCCACTTCCGGTAGTCTAGCTGCAAGAGAAATGCCTTAAATTGCCGTTTGAAGCTTCAACTTTGGGTTCCCAGTTCACGCTATTTGGGTACCGTAAAGAAAAGTCGATTAAGATTTGTCATTTTTGGTAGTGATTTTATTCGCCTGTTAGATGCACAATGAGTTGGAGAATCTGATAAACCCCACTTCCGGTAATCTAGCTGCAAGGGAAATGCCTTAAATTGCCGTTTGAAGCTTCAACTTTGGGTTCCCAGTTCACGCTATTTGGGTATCGTAAAAAAAAGTCGATTAAGATTTGTCATTTTTGGTAGTGATTTTATTCGCCTGTTAGATGCACAATGAGTTGGAGAATCTGATAAACCCCACTTCCGGTAGTCTAGCTGCAAGTGAAATGCCTTAAATTGCCGTTTGAAGCTTCAACTTTGGGTTCCCAGTTCACGCTATTTGGGTATCGTAAAAAAAAGTCGATTAAGATTTGTCATTTTTGGTAGTGATTTTATTCGCCTATTAGATGCACAATGAGTTGGAGAATCTGATAAACCCCACTTCCGGTAGTCTAGCTGCAAGAGAAATGCCTTAAATTGCCGTTTGAAGCTTCAACTTTGGGTTCCCAGTTCACGCTATTTGGGTATCGTAAAAAAAAGTCGATTAAGATTTGTCATTTTTGGTAGTGATTTTATTCGCCTATTAGATGCACAATGAGTTGGAGAATCTGATAAACCCAACTTCCGGTAGTCTAGCTGCAAGAGAAATGCCTTAAATTGCCGTTTGAAGCTTCAACTTTGGGTTCCCAGTTCACGCTATTTGGGTACCGTAAAAAAAAGTCGATTAAGATTTGTCATTTTTGGTAGTGATTTTATTCGCCTGTTAGATGCACAATGAGTTGGAGAATCTGATAAACCCCACTTCCGGTAATCTAGCTGCAAGGGAAATGCCTTAAATTGCCGTTTGAAGCTTCAACTTTGGGTTCCCAGTTCACGCTATTTGGGTATCGTAAAAAAAAGTCGATTAAGATTTGTCATTTTTGGTAGTGATTTTATTCGCCTGTTAGATGCACAATGAGTTGGAGAATCTGATAAACCCCACTTCCGGTAATCTAGCTGCAAGGGAAATGCCTTAAATTGCCGTTTGAAGCTTCAACTTTGGGTTCCCAGTTCACGCTATTTGGGTATCGTAAAAAAAAGTCGATTAAGATTTGTCATTTTTGGTAGTGATTTTATTCGCCTGTTAGATGCACAATGAGTTGGAGAATCTGATAAACCCCACTTCCGGTAGTCTAGCTGCAAGTGAAATGCCTTAAATTGCCGTTTGAAGCTTCAACTTTGGGTTCCCAGTTCACGCTATTTGGGTATCGTAAAAAAAAGTCGATTAAGATTTGTCATTTTTGGTAGTGATTTTATTCGCCTATTAGATGCACAATGAGTTGGAGAATCTGATAAACCCCACTTCCGGTAGTCTAGCTGCAAGAGAAATGCCTTAAATTGCCGTTTGAAGCTTCAACTTTGGGTTCCCAGTTCACGCTATTTGGGTACCGTAAAAAAAAGTCGATTAAGATTTGTCATTTTTGGTAGTGATTTTATTCGCCTATTAGATGCACAATGAGTTGGAGAATCTGATAAACCCCACTTCCGGTAGTCTAGCTGCAAGAGAAATGCCTTAAATTGCCGTTTGAAGCTTCAACTTTGGGTTCCCAGTTCACGCTATTTGGGTACCGTAAAAAAAAGTCGATTAAGATTTGTCATTTTTGGTAGTGATTTTATTCGCCTGTTAGATGCACAATGAGTTGGAGAATCTGATAAACCCCACTTCCGGTAGTCTAGCTGCAAGAGAAATGCCTTAAATTGCCGTTTGAAGCTTCAACTTTGGGTTCCCAGTTCACGCTATTTGGGTACCGTAAAAAAAAGTCGATTAAGATTTGTCATTTTTGGTAGTGATTTTATTCGCCTGTTAGATGCACAATGAGTTGGAGAATCTGATAAACCCCTCTTCCGGTAATCTAGCTGCAAGGGAAATGCCTTAAATTGCCGTTTGAAGCTTCAACTTTGGGTTCCCAGTTCACGCTATTTGGGTATCGTAAAAAAAAGTCGATTAAGATTTGTCATTTTTGGTAGTGATTTTATTCGCCTGTTAGATGCACAATGAGTTGGAGAATCTGATAAACCCCACTTCCGGTAGTCTAGCTGCAAGTGAAATGCCTTAAATTGCCGTTTGAAGCTTCAACTTTGGGTTCCCAGTTCACGCTATTTGGGTATCGTAAAAAAAAGTCGATTAAGATTTGTCATTTTTGGTAGTGATTTTATTCGCCTATTAGATGCACAATGAGTTGGAGAATCTGATAAACCCCACTTCCGGTAGTCTAGCTGCAAGAGAAATGCCTTAAATTGCCGTTTGAAGCTTCAACTTTGGGTTCCCAGTTCACGCTATTTGGGTATCGTAAAAAAAAGTCGATTAAGATTTGTCATTTTTGGTAGTGATTTTATTCGCCTATTAGATGCACAATGAGTTGGAGAATCTGATAAACCCCACTTCCGGTAGTCTAGCTGCAAGAGAAATGCCTTAAATTGCCGTTTGAAGCTTCAACTTTGGGTTCCCAGTTCACGCTATTTGGGTACCGTAAATAAAAGTCGATTAAGATTTGTCATTTTTGGTAGTGATTTTATTCGCCTGTTAGATGCACAATGAGTTGGAGAATCTGATAAACCCCACTTCCGGTAGTCTAGCTGCAAGTGAAATGCCTTAAATTGCCGTTTGAAGCTTCAACTTTGGGTTCCCAGTTCACGCTATTTGGGTATCGTAAAAAAAAGTCGATTAAGATTTGTCATTTTTGGTAGTGATTTTATTCGCCTATTAGATGCACAATGAGTTGGAGAATCTGATAAACCCCACTTCCGGTAGTCTAGCTGCAAGAGAAATGCCTTAAATTGCCGTTTGAAGCTTCAACTTTGGGTTCCCAGTTCACGCTATTTGGGTACCGTAAAAAAAAGTCGATTAAGATTTGTCATTTTTGGTAGTGATTTTATTCGCCTGTTAGATGCACAATGAGTTGGAGAATCTGATAAACCCCACTTCCGGTAATCTAGCTGCAAGGGAAATGCCTTAAATTGCCGTTTGAAGCTTCAACTTTGGGTTCCCAGTTCACGCTATTTGGGTATCGTAAAAAAAAGTCGATTAAGATTTGTCATTTTTGGTAGTGATTTTATTCGCCTGTTAGATGCACAATGAGTTGGAGAATCTGATAAACCCCACTTCCGGTAATCTAGCTGCAAGGGAAATGCCTTAAATTGCCGTTTGAAGCTTCAACTTTGGGTTCCCAGTTCACGCTATTTGGGTATCGTAAAAAAAAGTCGATTAAGATTTGTCATTTTTGGTAGTGATTTTATTCGCCTGTTAGATGCACAATGAGTTGGAGAATCTGATAAACCCCACTTCCGGTAGTCTAGCTGCAAGTGAAATGCCTTAAATTGCCGTTTGAAGCTTCAACTTTGGGTTCCCAGTTCACGCTATTTGGGTATCGTAAAAAAAAGTCGATTAAGATTTGTCATTTTTGGTAGTGATTTTATTCGCCTATTAGATGCACAATGAGTTGGAGAATCTGATAAACCCCACTTCCGGTAGTCTAGCTGCAAGAGAAATGCCTTAAATTGCCGTTTGAAGCTTCAACTTTGGGTTCCCAGTTCACGCTATTTGGGTACCGTAAAAAAAAGTCGATTAAGATTTGTCATTTTTGGTAGTGATTTTATTCGCCTGTTAGATGCACAATGAGTTGGAGAATCTGATAAACCCCACTTCCGGTAATCTAGCTGCAAGGGAAATGCCTTAAATTGCCGTTTGAAGCTTCAACTTTGGGTTCCCAGTTCACGCTATTTGGGTATCGTAAAAAAAAGTCGATTAAGATTTGTCATTTTTGGTAGTGATTTTATTCGCCTGTTAGATGCACAATGAGTTGGAGAATCTGATAAACCCCACTTCCGGTAGTCTAGCTGCAAGTGAAATGCCTTAAATTGCCGTTTGAAGCTTCAACTTTGGGTTCCCAGTTCACGCTATTTGGGTATCGTAAAAAAAAGTCGATTAAGATTTGTCATTTTTGGTAGTGATTTTATTCGCCTGTTAGATGCACAATGAGTTGGAGAATCTGATAAACCCCACTTCCGGTAGTCTAGCTGCAAGTGAAATGCCTTAAATTGCCGTTTGAAGCTTCAACTTTGGGTTCCCAGTTCACGCTATTTGGGTATCGTAAAAAAAAGTCGATTAAGATTTGTCATTTTTGGTAGTGATTTTATTCGCCTATTAGATGCACAATGAGTTGGAGAATCTGATAAACCCCACTTCCGGTAGTCTAGCTGCAAGAGAAATGCCTTAAATTGCCGTTTGAAGCTTCAACTTTGGGTTCCCAGTTCACGCTATTTGGGTATCGTAAAAAAAAGTCGATTAAGATTTGTCATTTTTGGTAGTGATTTTATTCGCCTATTAGATGCACAATGAGTTGGAGAATCTGATAAACCCCACTTCCGGTAGTCTAGCTGCAAGAGAAATGCCTTAAATTGCCGTTTGAAGCTTCAACTTTGGGTTCCCAGTTCACGCTATTTGGGTATCGTAAAAAAAAGTCGATTAAGATTTGTCATTTTTGGTAGTGATTTTATTCGCCTATTAGATGCACAATGAGTTGGAGAATCTGATAAACCCCACTTCCGGTAGTCTAGCTGCAAGGGAAATGCCTTAAATTGCCGTTTGAAGCTTCAACTTTGGGTTCCCAGTTCACGCTATTTGGGTATCGTAAAAAAAAGTCGATTAAGATTTGTCATTTTTGGTAGTGATTTTATTCGCCTATTAGATGCACAATGAGTTGGAGAATCTGATAAACCCCACTTCCGGTAGTCTAGCTGCAAGAGAAATGCCTTAAATTGCCGTTTGAAGCTTCAACTTTGGGTTCCCAGTTCACGCTATTTGGGTATCGTAAAAAAAAGTCGATTAAGATTTGTCATTTTTGGTAGTGATTTTATTCGCCTGTTAGATGCACAATGAGTTGGAGAATCTGATAAACCCCACTTCCGGTAATCTAGCTGCAAGGGAAATGCCTTAAATTGCCGTTTGAAGCTTCAACTTTGGGTTCCCAGTTCACGCTATTTGGGTATCGTAAAAAAAAGTCGATTAAGATTTGTCATTTTTGGTAGTGATTTTATTCGCCTGTTAGATGCACAATGAGTTGGAGAATCTGATAAACCCCACTTCCGGTAGTCTAGCTGCAAGTGAAATGCCTTAAATTGCCGTTTGAAGCTTCAACTTTGGGTTCCCAGTTCACGCTATTTGGGTATCGTAAAAAAAAGTCGATTAAGATTTGTCATTTTTGGTAGTGATTTTATTCGCCTATTAGATGCACAATGAGTTGGAGAATCTGATAAACCCCACTTCCGGTAGTCTAGCTGCAAGAGAAATGCCTTAAATTGCCGTTTGAAGCTTCAACTTTGGGTTCCCAGTTCACGCTATTTGGGTACCGTAAAAAAAAGTCGATTAAGATTTGTCATTTTTGGTAGTGATTTTATTCGCCTGTTAGATGCACAATGAGTTGGAGAATCTGATAAACCCCACTTCCGGTAATCTAGCTGCAAGGGAAATGCCTTAAATTGCCGTTTGAAGCTTCAACTTTGGGTTCCCAGTTCACGCTATTTGGGTATCGTAAAAAAAAGTCGATTAAGATTTGTCATTTTTGGTAGTGATTTTATTCGCCTGTTAGATGCACAATGAGTTGGAGAATCTGATAAACCCCACTTCCGGTAATCTAGCTGCAAGGGAAATGCCTTAAATTGCCGTTTGAAGCTTCAACTTTGGGTTCCCAGTTCACGCTATTTGGGTATCGTAAAAAAAAGTCGATTAAGATTTGTCATTTTTGGTAGTGATTTTATTCGCCTGTTAGATGCACAATGAGTTGGAGAATCTGATAAACCCCACTTCCGGTAGTCTAGCTGCAAGTGAAATGCCTTAAATTGCCGTTTGAAGCTTCAACTTTGGGTTCCCAGTTCACGCTATTTGGGTATCGTAAAAAAAAGTCGATTAAGATTTGTCATTTTTGGTAGTGATTTTATTCGCCTATTAGATGCACAATGAGTTGGAGAATCTGATAAACCCCACTTCCGGTAGTCTAGCTGCAAGAGAAATGCCTTAAATTGCCGTTTGAAGCTTCAACTTTGGGTTCCCAGTTCACGCTATTTGGGTATCGTAAAAAAAAGTCGATTAAGATTTGTCATTTTTGGTAGTGATTTTATTCGCCTATTAGATGCACAATGAGTTGGAGAATCTGATAAACCCCACTTCCGGTAGTCTAGCTGCAAGAGAAATGCCTTAAATTGCCGTTTGAAGCTTCAACTTTGGGTTCCCAGTTCACGCTATTTGGGTACCGTAAAAAAAAGTCGATTAAGATTTGTCATTTTTGGTAGTGATTTTATTCGCCTGTTAGATGCACAATGAGTTGGAGAATCTGATAAACCCCACTTCCGGTAGTCTAGCTGCAAGAGAAATGCCTTAAATTGCCGTTTGAAGCTTCAACTTTGGGTTCCCAGTTCACGCTATTTGGGTACCGTAAAAAAAAGTCGATTAAGATTTGTCATTTTTGGTAGTGATTTTATTCGCCTGTTAGATGCACAATGAGTTGGAGAATCTGATAAACCCCACTTCCGGTAATCTAGCTGCAAGGGAAATGCCTTAAATTGCCGTTTGAAGCTTCAACTTTGGGTTCCCAGTTCACGCTATTTGGGTATCGTAAAAAAAAGTCGATTAAGATTTGTCATTTTTGGTAGTGATTTTATTCGCCTGTTAGATGCACAATGAGTTGGAGAATCTGATAAACCCCACTTCCGGTAATCTAGCTGCAAGGGAAATGCCTTAAATTGCCGTTTGAAGCTTCAACTTTGGGTTCCCAGTTCACGCTATTTGGGTATCGTAAAAAAAAGTCGATTAAGATTTGTCATTTTTGGTAGTGATTTTATTCGCCTGTTAGATGCACAATGAGTTGGAGAATCTGATAAACCCCACTTCCGGTAATCTAGCTGCAAGGGAAATGCCTTAAATTGCCGTTTGAAGCTTCAACTTTGGGTTCCCAGTTCACGCTATTTGGGTATCGTAAAAAAAAGTCGATTAAGATTTGTCATTTTTGGTAGTGATTTTATTCGCCTATTAGATGCACAATGAGTTGGAGAATCTGATAAACCCCACTTCCGGTAGTCTAGCTGCAAGAGAAATGCCTTAAATTGCCGTTTGAAGCTTCAACTTTGGGTTCCCAGTTCACGCTATTTGGGTACCGTAAAAAAAAGTCGATTAAGATTTGTCATTTTTGGTAGTGATTTTATTCGCCTGTTAGATGCACAATGAGTTGGAGAATCTGATAAAC
>CAWVQA010001379.1:0-32140 GCA_963932145.1 Acanthosepion lycidas
GTTTTTCTAATGTTTTCAAACAGTTGATATTTACAAACTAGCGTTGAAAAAGTAGTGAAAAAAGCTAGATTTTCAATGTAAATCGCTATGTAATTAAAAGTTGTATAAAATATAAAATCTTAAAGAAAACTTTGTCAAAACTTATGAAACTAGTTAAATCAATAAGATTTGATTGATTTCATATCGATTTTCAATAATTTCATTGTTTTTGTAATGTTTTCAAACAGTTATTGATATTTACAAACTAGCGTTGAAAAAGTAGTGAAAAAAGTTAGATTTTCAATGTAAATCGCTATGTAATTTAAAGTTGTGTAAAACATAAAATCTTAAAGAAAACTTTGTCAAAACTTCTGAAACTAGTTAAAATCAATAAGATTTGATTGATTTCATATCGATTTTCAATAATTTCATTGTTTTTCTAATGTTTTCAAACAGTTATTGATATTTACAAACTAGCGTTAAAAAGTAATCAAAAGAGCTAGATTTTGCATGTAAATCGCTATATAAGTAAAAGTTGTGTAAAACATAAAATCTTAAATATAATTTTGTCAAAACATCTGAAACTAGTTAAAATCAATAAGTTTTGATTGATTTCATATCGATTTTCAATAATTTCATTGTTTTTCTAATGATTTCAAACAGTTATTGATATTTACAAACTAGCGTTAAAAAGTAGTGAAAAAAGCTAGATTTTCAATGCAAATCGCTATGTAATTAAAAGTTGTGTAAAACATAAAATCTTAAATAAAACTTTGTCAAAACTTCTGAAACTAGTTAAAATCAATAAGATTTGATTGATTTCATATCGATTTTCAATAATTTCATTGTTTTTCTAATGTTTTCAAACAGTTATTGATATTTACAAACTAGCGTTAAAAAGTAGTCAAAACAGCTAGATTTTGCATGTAAATCGCAATATAAGTAAAAGTTGTGTAAAACATAAAATCCTAAATATAACTTTGTCAAAACATCTGAAACAAGTTAAAATCAATAAGTTTTGATTGATTTCATATCGATTTTCAATAATTTCATTGTTTTTCTAATGTTTTCAAACAGTTATTGATATTTACAAACTAGCGTTGAAAAAGTAGTGAAAAAAGCTAGATTTTGCATGTAAATCGCTATGTAATTAAAAGTTGTGTAAAACATAAAATCTTAAATATAACTTTGTCAAAACATCTGAAACTAGTTAAAATCAATAAGTTTTGATTGATTTCATATCGATTTTCAATAATTTCATTGTTTTTCTAATGTTTTCAAACAGTTATTGATATTTACAAACTAGCGTTGAAAAAGTAGTGAAAAAAGCTAGATTTTGCATGTAAATCGCTATGTAATTAAAAGTTGTGTAAAACATAAAATCTTAAATAAACTTTGTCAAAACTTCTGAAACTAGTTAAAATCAATAAGTTTTGATTGATTTCATATCGATTTTCAATAATTTCATTGTTTTTCTAATGTTTTCAAACAGTTATTTATATTTACAAACTAGCGTTAAAAAGTAGTGAATAAAGCTAGATTTTGCATGTAAATCGCTATATAAGTAAAAGTTGTGTAAAACATAAAATCTTAAATATAACTTTGTCAAAACATCTGAAACTAGTTAAAATCAATAAGTTTTGATTGATTTCATATCGATTTTCAATAATTTCATTGTTTTTCTAATGTTTTCAAACAGTTATTGATATTTACAAACTAGCGTTGAAAAAGTAGTGAAAAAAGCTAGATTTTCAATGTAAATCGCTATGTAATTAAAAGTTGTGTAAAACATAAAATCTTAAAGAAAACTTTGTCAAAACTTATGAAACTAGTTAAAATCAATAAGATTTGATTGATTTCATATCGATTTTCAATAATTTCATTGTTTTTCTAATGTTTTCAAACAGTTATTGATATTTACAAACTAGCGTTGAAAAAGTAGTGAAAAAAGCTAGATTTTGCATGTAAATCGCTATGTAATTAAAAGTTGTGTAAAACATAAAATCTTAAAGAAAACTTTGTCAAAACTTATGAAACTAGTTAAAATCAATAAGTTTTGATTGATTTCATATCGATTTTCAATAATTTCATTGTTTTTCTAATGTTTTCAAACAGTTATTGATATTTACAAACTAGCGTTAAAAAGTAGTCAAAACAGCTAGATTTTGCATGTAAATCGCTATATAAGTAAAAGTTGTGTAAAACATAAAATCTTAAATATAACTGTGTCAAAACATCTGAAACTAGTTAAAATCAATAAGTTTTGATTGATTTCATATCGATTTTCATATAATTTCATTGTTTTTCTAATGTTTTCAAACAGTTATTGATATTTACAAACTAGCGTTGAAAAAGTAGTGAAAAAAGCTAGATTTTCAATGCAAATCGCTATGTAATTAAAAGTTGTGTAAAACATAAAATCTTAAATAAACTTTGTCAAAACTTCTGAAACTAGTTAAAATCAATAAGATTTGATTGATTTCATATCGATTTTCAATAATTTCATTGGTTTTGTAATGTTTTCAAACAGTTATTGATATTTACAAACTAGCGTTAAAAAGTAGTGAAAAAAGCTAGATTTTGCATGTAAATCGCTATGTAATTAAAAGTTGTGTAAAACATAAAATCTTAAATAAAACTTTGTCAAAACTTCTGAAACTAGTTAAAATCAATAAGATTTGATTGATTTCATATCGATTTTCAATAATTTCATTGTTTTTCTAATGTTTTCAAACAGTTATTGATATTTACAAACTTGCGTTAAAAAGTAGTGAAAAAAGCTAGATTTTGCATGTAAATCGCTATGTAATAAAAAGTTGTGTAAAACATAAAATCTTAAATAAACTTTGTCAAAACTTCTGAAACTAGTTAAAATCAATAAGTTTTGATTGATTTCATATCGATTTTCAATAATTTCATTGTTTTTCTAATGTTTTCAAACAGTTATTTATATTTACAAACTAGCGTTAAAAAGTAGTCAAAATAGCTAGATTTTGCATGTAAATCGCTATATAAGTAAAAGTTGTGTAAAACATAAAATCTTAAATATAACTTTGTCAAAACATCTGAAACTAGTTAAAATCAATAAGTTTTGATTGATTTCATATCGATTTTCAATAATTTCATTGCTTTTCTAATGTTTTCAAACAGTTATTGATATTTACAAACTAGCGTTGAAAAAGTAGTGAAAAAAGCTAGATTTTCAATGTAAATCGCTATGTAATTAAAAGTTGTGTAAAACATAAAATCTTAAAGAAAACTTTGTCAAAACTTATGAAACTAGTTAAAATCAATAAGATTTGATTGATTTCATATCGATTTTCAATAATTTCATTTTTATTGTAATGTTTTCAAACAGTTATTGATATTTACAAACTAGCGTTAAAAAGTATTGAAAAAAGCTAGATTTTGCATGTAAATCGCTATGTAATTAAAAGTTGTGTAAAACATAAAATCTTAAATAAAACTTTGTCAAAACTTCTGAAACTAGTTAAAATCAATAAGATTTGATTGATTTCATATCGATTTTCAATAATTTCATTGTTTTTCTAATGTTTTCAAACAGTTATTGATATTTACAAACTAGCGTTGAAAAAGTAGTGAAAAAAGCTAGATTTTGCATGTAAATCGCTATGTAATTAAAAGTTGTGTAAAACATAAAATCTTAAATAAAACTTTGTCAAAACATCTGAAACTAGTTAAAATCAATAAGTTTTGATTGATTTCATATCGATTTTCAATAATTTCATTGTTTTTCTAATGTTTTCAATGAGTTATTGATATTTACAAACTAGCGTTGAAAAAGTAGTGAAAAAAGCTAGATTTTCAATGCAAATCGCTATGTAATTAAAAGTTGTGTAAAACATAAAATCTTAAAGAAAACTTTGTCAAAACTTATGAAACTAGTTAAAATCAATAAGTTTTGATTGATTTCATATCGATTTTCAATAATTTCATTGTTTTTCTAATGTTTTCAAACAGTTATTGATATTTACAAACTAGCGTTGAAAAAGTAGTGAAAAAAGCTAGATTTTCAATGCAAATCGCTATGTAATTAAAAGTTGTGTAAAACATAAAATCTTAAATAAAACTTTGCAAAACTTCTGAAACTAGTTAAAATCAATAAGATTTGATTGATTTCATATCGATTTTCAATAATTTCATTGTTTTTCTAATGTTTTCAAACAATTATTGATATTTACAAACTAGCGTTAAAAAGAAGTGAAAAAAGCTAGATTTTGCATGTAAATCGCTATGTAATTAAAAGTTGTGTAAAACATAAAATCTTAAATAAAACTTTGTCAAAACTTCTGAAACTAGTTAAAATCAATAAGATTTGATTGATTTCATATCGATTTTCAATAATTTCATTGTTTTTCTAATGTTTTCAAACAGTTATTGATATTTACAAACTAGCGTTAAGAAGTAGTCAAAACAGCTAGATTTTGCGTGTAAATCGCTACATAAGTAAAAGTTGTGTAAAACATAAAATCTTAAATATAACTTTGTCAAAACATCTGAAACTAGTTAAAATCAATAAGTTTTGATTGATTTCATATCGATTTTCAATAATTTCATTGTTTTTCTAATGTTTTCAAACAGTTATTGATATTTACAAACTAGCATTGAAAAAGTAGTGAAAAAAGCTAGATTTTGCATGTAAATCGCTATGTAATTAAAAGTTGTGTAAAACATAAAATCTGAAATAAAACTTTGTCAAAACTTCTGAAACTAGTTAAAATCAATAAGTTTTGATTGATTTCATATCGATTTTCAATAATTTCATTGTTTTTCTAATGTTTTCAAACAGTTATTGATATTTACAAACTAGCGTTAAAAAGTAGTCAAAATAGCTAGATTTTGCATGTAAATCGCTACATAAGGAAAAGTTGTGTAAAACATAAAATCTTAAATATAACTTTGTCAAAACATCTGAAACTAGTTAAAATCAATAAGTTTTCATTGATTTCATATCGATTTTCAATAATTTCATTGTTTTTCTAATGTTTTCAAACAGTTATTGATATTTACAAACTAGCGTGGAAAAAGTAGTGAAAAAAGCTAGATTTTCAATGCAAATCGCTATGTAATTAAAAGTTGTGTAAAACATAAAATCTTAAAGAAAACTTTGTCAAAACTTATGAAACTAGTTAAAATCAATAAGTTTTGATTGATTTCATATCGATTTTCAATAATTTCATTGTTTTTCTAATGTTTTCAAACAGTTATTGATATTTACAAACTAGCGTTAAAAAGTAGTGAAAAAAGCTAGATTTTGCATGTAAATCGCTATGTAATTAAAAGTTGTGTAAAACATAAAATCTTAAATAAAACTTTGTCAAAACTTCTGAAACTAGTTAAAATCAATAAGATTTGATTGATTTCATATCGATTTTCAATAATTTCATTGTTTTTCTAATGTTTTCAAACAGTTATTGATATTTACAAACTAGCGTTGAAAAAGTAGTGAAAAAAGCTAGATTTTCAATGTAAATCGCTATGTAATTAAAAGTTGTGTAAAACATAAAATCTTAAATAAAACTTTGTCAAAACTTCTGAAACTAGTTAAAATCAATAAGATTTGATTGATTTCATATCGATTTTCAATAATTTCATTGTTTTTCTAATGTTTTCAAACAGTTATTGATATTTACAAACTTGCGTTAAAAAGTAGTGAAAAAAGCTAGATTTTGCATGTAAATCGCTATGTAATAAAAAGTTGTGTAAAACATAAAATCTTAAATAAACTTTGTCAAAACTTCTGAAACTAGTTAAAATCAATAAGTTTTGATTGATTTCATATCGATTTTCAATAATTTCATTGTTTTTCTAATGTTTTCAAACAGTTATTTATATTTACAAACTAGCGTTAAAAAGTAGTCAAAATAGCTAGATTTTGCATGTAAATCGCTATATAAGTAAAAGTTGTGTAAAACATAAATCTTAAATATAACTTTGTCAAAACATCTGAAACTAGTTAAAATCAATAAGTTTTGATTGATTTCATATCGATTTTCAATAATTTCATTGCTTTTCTAATGTTTTCAAACAGTTATTGATATTTACAAACTAGCGTTGAAAAAGTAGTGAAAAAAGCTAGATTTTCAATGTAAATCGCTATGTAATTAAAAGTTGTGTAAGACATAAAATCTTAAAGAAAACTTTGTCAAAACTTATGAAACTAGTTAAAATCAATAAGATTTGATTGATTTCATATCGATTTTCAATAATTTCATTGTTATTGTAACGTTTTCAAACAGTTATTGACATTTACAAACTAGCGTTAAAAAGTATTGAAAAAAGCTAGATTTTGCATGTAAATCGCTATGTAATTAAAAGTTGTGTAAAACATAAAATCTTAAATAAAACTTTGTCAAAACTTCTGAAACTAGTTAAAATCAATAAGATTTGATTGATTTCATATCGATTTTCAATAATTTCATTGTTTTTCTAATGTTTTCAAACAGTTATTGATATTTACAAACTAGCGTTGAAAAAGTAGTGAAAAAAGCTAGATTTTGCATGTAAATCGCTATGTAATTAAAAGTTGTGTAAAACATAAAATCTTAAATAAAACTTTGTCAAAACATCTGAAACTAGTTAAAATCAATAAGTTTTGATTGATTTCATATCGATTTTCAATAATTTCATTGTTTTTCTAATGTTTTCAATGAGTTATTGATATTTACAAACTAGCGTTGAAAAAGTAGTGAAAAAAGCTAGATTTTCAATGCAAATCGCTATGTAATTAAAAGTTGTGTAAAACATAAAATCTTAAAGAAAACTTTGTCAAAACTTATGAAACTAGTTAAAATCAATAAGTTTTGATTGATTTCATATCGATTTTCAATAATTTCATTGTTTTTCTAATGTTTTCAAACAGTTATTGATATTTACAAACTAGCGTTGAAAAAGTAGTGAAAAAAGCTAGATTTTCAATGCAAATCGCTATGTAATTAAAAGTTGTGTAAAACATAAAATCTTAAATAAAACTTTGCAAAACTTCTGAAACTAGTTAAAATCAATAAGATTTGATTGATTTCATATCGATTTTCAATAATTTCATTGTTTTTCTAATGTTTTCAAACAATTATTGATATTTACAAACTAGCGTTAAAAAGAAGTGAAAAAAGCTAGATTTTGCATGTAAATCGCTATGTAATTAAAAGTTGTGTAAAACATAAAATCTTAAATAAAACTTTGTCAAAACTTCTGAAACTAGTTAAAATCAATAAGATTTGATTGATTTCATATCGATTTTCAATAATTTCATTGTTTTTCTAATGTTTTCAAACAGTTATTGATATTTACAAACTAGCGTTAAGAAGTAGTCAAAACTGCTAGATTTTGCGTGTAAATCGCTACATAAGTAAAAGTTGTGTAAAACATAAAATCTTAAATATAACTTTGTCAAAACATCTGAAACTAGTTAAAATCAATAAGTTTTGATTGATTTCATATCGATTTTCAATAATATCATTGTTTTTCTAATGTTTTCAAACAGTTATTGATATTTACAAACTAGCATTGAAAAAGTAGTGAAAAAAGCTAGATTTTGCATGTAAATCGCTATGTAATTAAAAGTTGTGTAAAACATAAAATCTGAAATAAAACTTTGTCAAAACTTCTGAAACTAGTTAAAATCAATAAGTTTTGATTGATTTCATATCGATTTTCAATAATTTCATTGTTTTTCTAATGTTTTCAAACAGTTATTGATATTTACAAACTAGCGTTAAAAAGTAGTCAAAATAGCTAGATTTTGCATGTAAATCGCTACATAAGGAAAAGTTGTGTAAAACATAAAATCTTAAATATAACTTTGTCAAAACATCTGAAACTAGTTAAAATCAATAAGTTTTCATTGATTTCATATCGATTTTCAATAATTTCATTGTTTTTCTAATGTTTTCAAACAGTTATTGATATTTACAAACTAGCGTGGAAAAAGTAGTGAAAAAAGCTAGATTTTCAATGCAAATCGCTATGTAATTAAAAGTTGTGTAAAACATAAAATCTTAAAGAAAACTTTGTCAAAACTTATGAAACTAGTTAAAATCAATAAGTTTTGATTGATTTCATATCGATTTTCAATAATTTCATTGTTTTTCTAATGTTTTCAAACAGTTATTGATATTTACAAACTAGCGTTAAAAAGTAGTGAAAAAAGCTAGATTTTGCATGTAAATCGCTATGTAATTAAAAGTTGTGTAAAACATAAAATCTTAAATAAAACTTTGTCAAAACTTCTGAAACTAGTTAAAATCAATAAGATTTGATTGATTTCATATCGATTTTCAATAATTTCATTGTTTTTCTAATGTTTTCAAACAGTTATTGATATTTACAAACTTGCGTTAAAAAGTAGTGAAAAAAGCTAGATTTTGCATGTAAATCGCTATGTAATTAAAAGTTGTGTAAAACATAAAATCTTAAATAAACTTTGTCAAAACTTCTGAAACTAGTTAAAATCAATAAGTTTTGATTGATTTCATATCGATTTTCAATAATTTCATTGTTTTTCTAATGTTTTCAAACAGTTATTTATATTTACAAACTAGCGTTAAAAAGTAGTCAAAATAGCTAGATTTTGCATGTAAATCGCTATATAAGTAAAAGTTGTGTAAAACATAAAATCTTAAATATAACTTTGTCAAAACATCTGAAACTAGTTAAAATCAATAAGTTTTGATTGATTTCATATCGATTTTCAATAATTTCATTGTTTTTCTAATGTTTTCAAACAGTTATTGATATTTACAAACTAGCGTTGAAAAAGTAGTGAAAAAAGCTAGATTTTCAATGTAAATCGCTATGTAATTAAAAGTTGTGTAAAACATAAAATCTTAAAGAAAACTTTGTCAAAACTTATGAAACTAGTTAAAATCAATAAGATTTGATTGATTTCATATCGATTTTCAATAATTTCATTGTTTTTCTAATGTTTTCAAACAGTTATTGATATTTACAAACTAGCGTTAAGAAGTAGTCAAAACAGCTAGATTTTGCGTGTAAATCGCTACATAAGTAAAAGTTGTGTAAAACATAAAATCTTAAATATAACTTTGTCAAAACATCTGAAACTAGTTAAAATCAATAAGTTTTGATTGATTTCATATCGATTTTCAATAATTTCATTGTTTTTCTAATGTTTTCAAACAGTTATTGATATTTACAAACTAGCATTGAAAAAGTAGTGAAAAAAGCTAGATTTTGCATGTAAATCGCTATGTAATTAAAAGTTGTGTAAAACATAAAATCTGAAATAAAACTTTGTCAAAACTTCTGAAACTAGTTAAAATCAATAAGTTTTGATTGATTTCATATCGATTTTCAATAATTTCATTGTTTTTCTAATGTTTTCAAACAGTTATTGATATTTACAAACTAGCGTTAAAAAGTAGTCAAAATAGCTAGATTTTGCATGTAAATCGCTACATAAGGAAAAGTTGTGTAAAACATAAAATCTTAAATATAACTTTGTCAAAACATCTGAAACTAGTTAAAATCAATAAGTTTTCATTGATTTCATATCGATTTTCAATAATTTCATTGTTTTTCTAATGTTTTCAAACAGTTATTGATATTTACAAACTAGCGTGGAAAAAGTAGTGAAAAAAGCTAGATTTTCAATGCAAATCGCTATGTAATTAAAAGTTGTGTAAAACATAAAATCTTAAAGAAAACTTTGTCAAAACTTATGAAACTAGTTAAAATCAATAAGTTTTGATTGATTTCATATCGATTTTCAATAATTTCATTGTTTTTCTAATGTTTTCAAACAGTTATTGATATTTACAAACTAGCGTTAAAAAGTAGTGAAAAAAGCTAGATTTTGCATGTAAATCGCTATGTAATTAAAAGTTGTGTAAAACATAAAATCTTAAATAAAACTTTGTCAAAACTTCTGAAACTAGTTAAAATCAATAAGATTTGATTGATTTCATATCGATTTTCAATAATTTCATTGTTTTTCTAATGTTTTCAAACAGTTATTGATATTTACAAACTTGCGTTAAAAAGTAGTGAAAAAAGCTAGATTTTGCATGTAAATCGCTATGTAATTAAAAGTTGTGTAAAACATAAAATCTTAAATAAACTTTGTCAAAACTTCTGAAACTAGTTAAAATCAATAAGTTTTGATTGATTTCATATCGATTTTCAATAATTTCATTGTTTTTCTAATGTTTTCAAACAGTTATTTATATTTACAAACTAGCGTTAAAAAGTAGTCAAAATAGCTAGATTTTGCATGTAAATCGCTATATAAGTAAAAGTTGTGTAAAACATAAAATCTTAAATATAACTTTGTCAAAACATCTGAAACTAGTTAAAATCAATAAGTTTTGATTGATTTCATATCGATTTTCAATAATTTCATTGTTTTTCTAATGTTTTCAAACAGTTATTGATATTTACAAACTAGCGTTGAAAAAGTAGTGAAAAAAGCTAGATTTTCAATGTAAATCGCTATGTAATTAAAAGTTGTGTAAAACATAAAATCTTAAAGAAAACTTTGTCAAAACTTATGAAACTAGTTAAAATCAATAAGATTTGATTGATTTCATATCGATTTTCAATAATTTCATTGTTTTTCTAATGTTTTCAAACAGTTATTGATATTTACAAACTAGCGTTAAGAAGTAGTCAAAACAGCTAGATTTTGCGTGTAAATCGCTACATAAGTAAAAGTTGTGTAAAACATAAAATCTTAAATATAACTTTGTCAAAACATCTGAAACTAGTTAAAATCAATAAGTTTTGATTGATTTCATATCGATTTTCAATAATTTCATTGTTTTTCTAATGTTTTCAAACAGTTATTGATATTTACAAACTAGCATTGAAAAAGTAGTGAAAAAAGCTAGATTTTGCATGTAAATCGCTATGTAATTAAAAGTTGTGTAAAACATAAAATCTGAAATAAAACTTTGTCAAAACTTCTGAAACAAGTTAAAATCAATAAGTTTTGATTGATTTCATATCGATTTTCAATAATTTCATTGTTTTTCTAATGTTTTCAAACAGTTATTGATATTTACAAACTAGCGTTAAAAAGTAGTCAAAATAGCTAGATTTTGCATGTAAATCGCTATATAAGTAAAAGTTGTGTAAAACATAAAATCTTAAATATAACTTTGTCAAAACATCTGAAACTAGTTAAAATCAATAAGTTTTGATTGATTTCATATCGATTTTCAATAATTTCATTGTTTTTCTAATGTTTTCAAACAGTTATTGATATTTACAAACTAGCGTTGAAAAAGTAGTGAAAAAAGCTAGATTTTCAATGCAAATCGCTATGTAATTAAAAATTGTGTAAAACATAAAATCTTAAAGAAACTTTGTCAAAACTTATGAAACTAGTTAAAATCAATAAGTTTTGATTGATTTCATATCGATTTTCAATAATTTCATTGATTTTCTAATGTTTTCAAACAGTTATTGATATTTACAAACTAGCATTGAAAAAGTAGTGAAAAAAGCTAGATTTTGCATGTAAATCGCTATGTAATTAAAAGTTGTGTAAAACATAAAATCTGAAATAAAACTTTGTCAAAACTTCTGAAACTAGTTAAAATCAATAAGATTTGATTGATTTCATATCGATTTTCAATAATTTCATTGTTTTTCTAATGTTTTCAAACAGTTATTGGTATTTACAAACTAGCGTTAAAAAGTAGTCAAAATAGCTAGATTTTGCATGTAAATCGCTATATAAGTAAATGTTGTGTAAAACATAAAATCTTAAATAAAACTTTGTCAAAACTTCTGAAACTAGTTAAAATCAATAAGATTTGATTGATTTCATATCGATTTTCAATAATTTCATTGTTTTTCTAATGTTTTCAAACAGTTATTGATATTTACAAACTAGCGTTGAAAAAGTAGTGAAAAAAGCTAGATTTTCAATGTAAATCGCTATGTAATTAAAAGTTGTGTAAAACATAAAATCTTAAAGAAAACTTTGTCAAAACTTATGAAACTAGTTAAAATCAATAAGATTTGATTGATTTCATATCGATTTTCAATAATTTCATTGTTTTTGTAATGTTTTCAAACAGTTATTGATATTTACAAACTAGCGTTAAAAAGTCGTGAAAAAAGCTAGATTTTGCATGCAAATCGCTATGTAATTAAAAGTTGTGTAAAACATAAAATCTTAAATAAAACTTTGTCAAAACTTCTGAAACTAGTTAAAATCAATAAGATTTGATTGATTTCATATCGATTTTCAATAATTTCATTGTTTTTCTAATGTTTTCAAACAGTTATTGATATTTACAAACTAGCGTTGAAATAGTAGTGAAAAAAGCTAGATTTTGCATGTAAATCGCTATGTAATTAAAAGTTGTGTAAAACATAAAATCTTAAATAAAACTTTGTCAAAACTTCTGAAACTAGTTAAAATCAATAAGTTTTGATTGATTTCATATCGATTTTCAATAATTTCATTGTTTTTCTAATGTTTTCAATGAGTTATTGATATTTACAAACTAGCGTTGAAAAAGTAGTGAAAAAAGCTAGATTTTGCATGTAAATCGCTATGTAATTAAAAGTTGTGTAAAACATAAAATCTTAAATAAACTTTGTCAAAACTTCTGAAACTAGTTAAAATCAATAAGATTTGATTGATTTCATATCGATTTTCAATAATTTCATTGGTTTTGTAATGTTTTCAAACAGTTATTGATATTTACAAACTAGCGTTAAAAAGTAGTGAAAAAAGCTAGATTTTGCATGTAAATCGCAACGTAATTAAAAGTTGTGTAAAACATAAAATCTTAAATAAAACTTTGTCAAAACTTCTGAAACTAGTTAAAATCAATAAGATTTGATTGATTTCATATCGATTTTCAATAATTTCATTGTTTTTCTAATGTTTTCAAACAGTTATTGATATTTACAAACTAGCGTTGAAAAAGTAGTGAAAAAAGCTAGATTTTCAATGTAAATCGCTATGTAATTAAAAGTTGTGTAAAACATAAAATCTTAAATAAACTTTGTCAAAACTTCTGAAACTAGTTAAAATCAATAAGTTTTGATTGATTTCATATCGATTTTCAATAATTTCATTGTTTTTCTAATGTTTTCAAACAGTTATTTATATTTACAAACTAGCGTTAAAAAGTAGTGAAAAAAGCTAGATTTTGCATGCAAATCGCTATGTAATTAAAAGTTGTGTAAAACATAAAATCTTAAATAAACTTTGTCAAAACTTCTGAAACTAGTTAAAATCAATAAGTTTTGATTGATTTCATATCGATTTTCAATAATTTCATTGTTTTTCTAATGTTTTCAAACAGTTATTTATATTTACAAACTAGCGTTAAAAAGTTGTCAAAATAGCTAGATTTTGCATGTAAATCGCTATATAAGTAAAAGTTGTGTAAAACATAAAATCTTAAATATAACTTTGTCAAAACATCTGAAACTAGTTAAAATCAATAAATTTTGATTGATTTCATATCGATTTTCAATAATTTCATTGTTTTTCTAATGTTTTCAAACAGTTATTGATATTTACAAACTAGCGTTGAAAAAGTAGTGAAAAAAGCTAGATTTTCAATGCAAATCGCTATGTAATTAAAAGTTGTGTAAAACATAAAATCTTAAATATAACTTTGTCAAAACATCTGAAACTAGTTAAAATCAATAAGTTTTGATTGATTTCATATCGATTTTCAATAATTTCATTGTTTTTCTAATGTTTTCAAAGAGTTATTGATATTTACAATCTAGCATTGAAAAAGTAGTGAAAAAAGCTAGATTTTGCATGTAAATCGCTATGTAATTAAAAGTTGTGTAAAACATAAAATCTGAAATAAAACTTTGTCAAAACTTCTGAAACTAGTTAAAATCAATAAGATTTGATTGATTTCATATCGATTTTCAATAATTTCATTGTTTTTCTAATGTTTTCAAACAGTTATTGATATTTACAAACTAGCGTTGAAAAAGTAGTGAAAAAAGCTAGATTTTCAATGCAAATCGCTATGTAATTAAAAGTTGTGTAAAACATAAAATCTTAAAGAAAACTTTGTCAAAACTTATGAAACTAGTTAAAATCAATAAGTTTTGATTGATTTCATATCGATTTTCAATAATTTCATTGTTTTTCTAATGTTTTCAAACAGTTATTCATATTTACAAACTAGCGTTAAAAAGTAGTCAAAACAGCTAGATTTTGCATGTAAATCGCTATATAAGTAAAAGTTGTGTAAAACATAAAATCCTAAATATAACTTTGTCAAAACATCTGAAACAAGTTAAAATCAATAAGTTTTGATTGATTTCATATCGATTTTCAATAATTTCATTGTTTTTCTAATGTTTTCAAACAGTTATTGATATTTACAAACTAGCGTTGAAAAAGTAGTGAAAAAAGCTAGATTTTGCATGTAAATCGCTATGTAATTAAAAGTTGTGTAAAACATAAAATCTTAAATAAAACTTTGTCAAAACTTCTGAAACTAGTTAAAATCAATAAGATTTGATTGATTTCATATCGATTTTCAATAATTTCATTGTTTTTCTAATGTTTTCAAACAGTTATTGATATTTACAAACTAGCGTTGAAAAAGTAGTGAAAAAAGCTAGATTTTCAATGTAAATCGCTATGTAATTAAAATTTGTGTAAAACATAAAATCTTAAAGAAAACTTTGTCAAAACTTATGAAACTAGTTAAAATCAATAAGATTTGATTGATTTCATATCGATTTTCAATAATTTCATTGTTTTTGTAATGTTTTCAAACAGTTATTGATATTTACAAACTAGCGTTAAAAAGTAGTGAAAAAAGCTAGATTTTGCATGCAAATCGCTATGTAATTAAAAGTTGTGTAAAACATAAAATCTTAAATAAAACTTTGTCAAAATTTCTGAAACTAGTTAAAATCAATAAGATTTGATTGATTTCATATCGATTTTCAATAATTTCATTGTTTTTCTAATGTTTTCAAACAGTTATTGATATTTACAAACTAGCGTTGAAAAAGTAGTGAAAAAAGCTAGATTTTGCATGTAAATCGCTATGTAATTAAAAGTTGTGTAAAACATAAAATCTTAAATAAAACTTTGTCAAAACTTCTGAAACTAGTTAAAATCAATAAGTTTTGATTGATTTCATATCGATTTTCAATAATTTCATTGTTTTTCTAATGTTTTCAATGAGTTATTGATATTTACAAACTAGCGTTGAAAAAGTAGTGAAAAAAGCTAGATTTTGCATGTAAATCGCTATGTAATTAAAAGTTGTGTAAAACATAAAATCTTAAATAAACTTTGTCAAAACTTCTGAAACTAGTTAAAATCAATAAGATTTGATTGATTTCATATCGATTTTCAATAATTTCATTGGTTTTGTAATGTTTTCAAACAGTTATTGATATTTACAAACTAGCGTTAAAAAGTAGTGAAAAAAGCTAGATTTTGCATGTAAATCGCAATGTAATTAAAAGTTGTGTAAAACATAAAATCTTAAAAAAACTTTGTCAAAACATCTGAAACTAGTTAAAATCAATAAGTTTTGATTGATTTCATATCGATTTTCAATAATTTCATTGTTTTTCTAATGTTTTCAAACAGTTATTGATATTTACAAACTTGCGTTAAAAAGTAGTCAAAATAGCTAGATTTTCAATGCAAATCGCTATGTAATTAAAAGTTGTGTAAAACATAAAATCTTAAATAAAAATTTGTCAAAACTTCTGAAACTAGTTAAAATCAATAAGATTTGATTGATTTCATATCGATTTTCAATAATTTCATTGTTTTTCTAATGTTTTCAAACAGTTATTGATATTTACAAACTTGCGTTAAAAAGTAGTCAAAATAGCTAGATTTTGCATGTAAATCGCTATATAAGTAAAAGTTGTGTAAAACATAAAATCCTAAATATAACTTTGTCAAAACATCTGAAACAAGTTAAAATCAATAAATTTTGATTGATTTCATATCGATTTTCAATAATTTCATTGTTTTTCTAATGTTTTCAAACAGTTATTGATATTTACAAACTAGCGTTGAAAAAGTAGTGAAAAAAGCTAGATTTTGCATGTAAATCGCTATGTAATTAAAAGTTGTGTAAAACATAAAATCTTAAATAAAACTTTGTCAAAACTTCTGAAACTAGTTAAAATCAATAAGATTTGATTGATTTCATATCGATTTTCAATAATTTCATTGTTTTTCTAATGTTTTCAAACAGTTATTGATATTTACAAACTAGCGTTGAAAAAGTAGTGAAAAAAGCTAGATTTTCAATGTAAATCGCTATGTAATTAAAAGTTGTGTAAAACATAAAATCTTAAAGAAAACTTTGTCAAAACTTATGAAACTAGTTAAAATCAATAAGATTTGATTGATTTCATATCGATTTTCAATAATTTCATTGTTTTTGTAATGTTTTCAAACAGTTATTGATATTTACAAACTAGCGTTAAAAAGTAGTGTAAAAAGCTAGATTTTGCATGCAAATCGCTATGTAATTAAAAGTTGTGTAAAACATAAAATCTTAAATAAACTTTGTCAAAACTTCTGAAACTAGTTAAAATCAATAAGTTTTGATTGATTTCATATCGATTTTCAATAATTTCATTGTTTTTCTAATGTTTTCAAACAGTTATTGATATTTACAAACTAGCGTTAAAAAGTAGTCAAAATAGCTAGATTTTGCATGTAAATCGCTATATAAGTAAAAGTTGTGTAAAACATAAAATCTTAAATATAACTTTGTCAAAACATCTGAAACTAGTTAAAATCAATAAGTTTTGATTGATTTCATATCGATTTTCAATAATTTCATTGTTTTTCTAATGTTTTCAAACAGTTATTGATATTTACAAACTAGCGTTAAAAAGTAGTGAAAAAAGCTAGATTTTCAATGCAAATCGCTATGTAATTAAAAGTTGTGTAAAACATAAAATCTTAAAGAAAACTTTGTCAAAACTTATGAAACTAGTTAAAATCAATAAGTTTTGATTGATTTCATATCGATTTTCAATAATTTCATTGTTTTTCTAATGTTTTCAAACAGTTATTCATATTTACAAACTAGCGTTAAAAAGTAGTCAAAACAGCTAGATTTTGCATGTAAATCGCTATATAAGTAAAAGTTGTGTAAAACATAAAATCCTAAATATAACTTTGACAAAACATCTGAAACAAGTTAAAATCAATCAGTTTTGATTGATTTCATATCGATTTTCAATAATTTCATTGTTTTTCTAATGTTTTCAAACAGTTATTGATATTTACAAACTAGCGTTGAAAAAGTAGTGAAAAAAGCTAGATTTTGCATGTAAATCGCTATGTAATTAAAAGTTGTGTAAAACATAAAATCTTAAATAAAACTTTGTCAAAACTTCTGAAACTAGTTAAAATCAATAAGATTTGATTGATTTCATATCGATTTTCAATAATTTCATTGTTTTTCTAATGTTTTCAAACAGTTATTGATATTTACAAACTAGCGTTGAAAAAGTAGTGAAAAAAGCTAGATTTTCAATGTAAATCGCTATGTAATTAAAAGTTGTGTAAAACATAAAATCTTAAAGAAAACTTTGTCAAAACTTATGAAACTAGTTAAAATCAATAAGATTTGATTGATTTCATATCGATTTTCAATAATTTCATTGTTTTTGTAATGTTTTCAAACAGTTATTGATATTTACAAACTAGCGTTAAAAAGTAGTGAAAAAAGCTAGATTTTGCATGCAAATCGCTATGTAATTAAAAGTTGTGTAAAGCATAAAATCTTAAATAAAACTTTGTCAAAACTTCTGAAACTAGTTAAAATCAATAAGATTTGATTGATTTCATATCGATTTTCAATAATTTCATTGTTTTTCTAATGTTTTCAAACAGTTATTGATATTTACAAACTAGCGTTGAAAAAGTAGTGAAAAAAGCTAGATTTTGCATGTAAATCGCTATGTAATTAAAAGTTGTGTAAAACATAAAATCTGAAATAAAACTTTGTCAAAACTTCTGAAACTAGTTAAAATCAATAAGATTTGATTGATTTCATATCGATTTTCAATAATTTCATTGTTTTTCTAATGTTTTCAAACAGTTATTGATATTTACAAACTAGCGTTAAAAAGTAGTCAAAATAGCTAGATTTTGCATGTAAATCGCTATATAAGTAAAAGTTGTGTAAAACATAAAATCTTAAATATAACTTTGTCAAAACATCTGAAACTAGTTAAAATCAATAAGTTTTGATTGATTTCATATCGATTTTCAATAATTTCATTGTTTTTCTAATGTTTTCAAACAGTTATTGATATTTATAAACTAGCGTTGAAAAAGTAGTGAAAAAAGCTAGATTTTCAATGCAAATCGCGATGTAATTAAAAGTTGTGTAAAACATAAAATCTTAAAGAAAACTTTGTCAAAACTTATGAAACTAGTTAAAATCAATAAGTTTTGATTGATTTCATATCGATTTTCAATAATTTCATTGTTTTTCTAATGTTTTCAAACAGTTATTGATATTTACAAACTAGCGTTAAAAAGTAGTCAAAACAGCTAGATTTTGCATGTAAATCGCTATATAAGTAAAAGTTGTGTAAAACATAAAATCCTAAATATAACTTTGTCAAAACATCTGAAACAAGTTAAAATCAATAAGTTTTGATTGATTTCATATCGATTTTCAATAATTTCATTGTTTTTCTAATGTTTTCAAACAGTTATTGATATTTACAAACTAGCGTTGAAAAAGTTGTGAAAAAAGCTAGATTTTGCATGTAAATCGCTATGTAATTAAAAGTTGTGTAAAACATAATATCTTAAATAAAACTTTGTCAAAACTTCTGAAACTAGTTAAAATCAATAAGATTTGATTGATTTCATATCGATTTTCAATAATTTCATTGTTTTTCTAATGTTTTCAAACAGTTATTGATATTTACAAACTAGCGTTGAAAAAGTAGTGAAAAAAGCTAGATTTTCAATGTAAATCGCTATGTAATTAAAAGTTGTGTAAAACATAAAATCTTAAAGAAAACTTTGTCAAAACTTATGAAACTAGTTAAAATCAATAAGATTTGATTGATTTCATATCGATTTTCAATAATTTCATTGTTTTTGTAATGTTTTCAAACAGTTATTGATATTTACAAACTAGCGTTAAAAAGTAGTGAAAAAAGCTAGATTTTGCATGCAAATCGCTATGTAATTAAAAGTTGTGTAAAACATAAAATCTTAAATAAACTTTGTCAAAACTTCTGAAACTAGTTAAAATCAATAAGTTTTGATTGATTTCATATCGATTTTCAATAATTTCATTGTTTTTCTAATGTTTTCAAACAGTTATTGATATTTACAAACTAGCGTTAAAAAGTAGTCAAAATAGCTAGATTTTGCATGTAAATCGCTATATAAGTAAAAGTTGTGTAAAACATAAAATCTTAAATATAACTTTGTCAAAACATCTGAAACTAGTTAAAATCAATAAGTTTTGATTGATTTCATATCGATTTTCAATAATTTCATTGTTTTTCTAATGTTTTCAAACAGTTATTGATATTTACAAACTAGCGTTGAAAAAGTAGTGAAAAAAGCTAGATTTTCAATGCAAATCGCTATGTAATTAAAAGTTGTGTAAAACATAAAATCTTAAATATAACTTTGTCAAAACATCTGAAACTAGTTAAAATCAATAAGTTTTGATTGATTTCATATCGATTTTCAATAATTTCATTGTTTTTCTAATGTTTTCAAACAGTTATTGATATTTACAAACTAGCATTGAAAAAGTAGTGAAAAAAGCTAGATTTTGCATGTAAATCGCTATGTAATTAAAAGTTGTGTAAAACATAAAATCTGAAATAAAACTTTGTCAAATCTTCTGAAACTAGTTAAAATCAATAAGATTTGATTGATTTCATATCGATTTTCAATAATTTCATTGTTTTTCTAATGTTTTCAAACAGTTATTGGTATTTACAAACTAGCGTTAAAAAGTAGTCAAAATAGCTAGATTTTGCATGTAAATCGCTATATAAGTAAAAGTTGTGTAAAACATAAAATCTTAAATATAACTTTGTCAAAACATCTGAAACTAGTTAAAATCAATAAGTTTTGATTGATTTCATATCGATTTTCAATAATTTCATTGTTTTTCTAATGTTTTCAAACAGTTATTGATATTTACAAACTAGCGTTGAAAAAGTAGTGAAAAAAGCTAGATTTTCAATGCAAATCGCTATGTAATTAAAAGTTGTGTAAAACATAAAATCTTAAAGAAAACTTTGTCAAAACTTATGAAACTAGTTAAAATCAATAAGTTTTGATTGATTTCATATCGATTTTCAATAATTTCATTGTTTTTCTAATGTTTTCAAACAGTAATTGATATTTACAAACTAGCGTTAAAAAGTAGTGAAAAAAGCTAGATTTTGCATGCAAATCGCTATGTAATTAAAAGTTGTGTAAAACATAAAATCTTAAATAAAACTTTGTCAAAACTTCTGAAACTAGTTAAAATCAATAAGATTTGATTGATTTCATATCGATTTTCAATAATTTCATTGTTTTTCTAATGTTTTCAAACAGTTATTGATATTTACAAACTAGCGTTGAAAAAGTAGTGAAAAAAGCTAGATTTTGCATGTAAATCGCTATGTAATTAAAAGTTGTGTAAAACATAAAATCTGAAATAAAACTTTGTCAAAACTTCTGAAACTAGTTAAAATCAATAAGATTTGATTGATTTCATATCGATTTTCAATAATTTCATTGTTTTTCTAATGTTTTCAAACAGTTATTGGTATTTACAAACTAGCGTTAAAAAGTAGTGAAAAAAGCTAGATTTTGCATGTAAATCGCTATATAAGTAAAAGTTGTGTAAAACATAAAATCTTAAATATAACTTTGTCAAAACATCTGAAACTAGTTAAAATCAATAAGTTTTGATTGATTTCATATCGATTTTCAATAATTTCATTGTTTTTCTAATGTTTTCAAACAGTTATTGATATTTACAAACTAGCGTTGAAAAAGTAGTGAAAAAAGCTAGATTTTCAATGCAAATCGCTATGTAATTAAAAGTTGTGTAAAACATAAAATCTTAAAGAAAACTTTGTCAAAACTTATGAAACTAGTTAAAATCAATAAGTTTTGATTGATTTCATATCGATTTTCAATAATTTCATTGTTTTTCTAATGTTTTCAAACAGTTATTCATATTTACAAACTAGCGTTAAAAAGTAGTCAAAACAGCTAGATTTTGCATGTAAATCGCTATATAAGTAAAAGTTGTGTAAAACATAAAATCCTAAATATAACTTTGTCAAAACATCTGAAACAAGTTAAAATCAATAAGTTTTGATTGATTTCATATCGATTTTCAATAATTTCATTGTTTTTCTAATGTTTTCAAACAGTTATTGATATTTACAAACTAGCGTTGAAAAAGTAGTGAAAAAAGCTAGATTTTGCATGTAAATCGCTATGTAATTAAAAGTTGTGTAAAACATAAAATCTTAAATAAAACTTTGTCAAAACTTCTGAAACTAGTTAAAATCAATAAGATTTGATTGATTTCATATCGATTTTCAATAATTTCATTGTTTTTCTAATGTTTTCAAACAGTTATTGATATTTACAAACTAGCGTTGAAAAAGTAGTGAAAAAAGCTAGATTTTCAATGTAAATCGCTATGTAATTAAAAGTTGTGTAAAACATAAAATCTTAAAGAAAACTTTGTCAAAACTTATGAAACTAGTTAAAATCAATAAGATTTGATTGATTTCATATCGATTTTCAATAATTTCATTGTTTTTGTAATGTTTTCAAACAGTAATTGATATTTACAAACTAGCGTTAAAAAGTAGTGAAAAAAGCTAGATTTTGCATGCAAATCGCTATGTAATTAAAAGTTGTGTAAAACATAAAATCTTAAATAAAACTTTGTCAAAACTTCTGAAACTAGTTAAAATCAATAAGATTTGATTGATTTCATATCGATTTTCAATAATTTCATTGTTTTTCGAATGTTTTCAAACAGTTATTGATATTTACAAACTAGCGTTGAAAAAGTAGTGAAAAAAGCTAGATTTTGCATGTAAATCGCTATGTAATTAAAAGTTGTGTAAAACATAAAATCTGAAATAAAACTTTGTCAAAACTTCTGAAACTAGTTAAAATCAATAAGACTTGATTGATTTCATATCGATTTTCAATAATTTCATTGTTTTTCTAATGTTTTCAAAACAGTTATTGATATTTACAAACTAGCGTTAAAAAGTAGTCAAAATAGCTAGATTTTGCATGTAAATCGCTATATAAGTAAAAGTTGTGTAAAACATAAAATCTTAAATATAACTTTGTCAAAACATCTGAAACTAGTTAAAATCAATAAGTTTTGATTGATTTCATATCGATTTTCAATAATTTCATTGTTTTTCTAATGTTTTCAAACAGTTATTGATATTTACAAACTAGCATTGAAAAAGTAGTGAAAAAAGCTAGATTTTGCATGTAAATCGCTATGTAATTAAAAGTTGTGTAAAACATAAAATCTTAAATAAAACTTTGTCAAAACTTCTGAAACTAGTTAAAATCAATAAGATTTGATTGATTTCATATCGATTTTCAATAATTTCATTGTTTTTCTAATGTTTTCAAACAGTTATTGGTATTTACAAACTAGCGTTAAAAAGTAGTCAAAATAGCTAGATTTTGCATGTAAATCGCTATATAAGTAAAAGTTGTGTAAAACATAAAATCTTAAATATAACTTTGTCAAAACATCTGAAACTAGTTAAAATCAATAAGTTTTGATTGATTTCATATCGATTTTCAATAATTTCATTGTTTTTCTAATGTTTTCAAACAGTTATTGATATTTACAAACTAGCGTTGAAAAAGTAGTGAAAAAAGCTAGATTTTCAATGCAAATTTCTATGTAATTAAAAGTTGTGTAAAACATAAAATCTTAAAGAAAACTTTGTCAAAACTTATGAAACTAGTTAAAATCAATAAGTTTTGATTGATTTCATATCGATTTTCAATAATTTCATTGTTTTTCTAATGTTTTCAAACAGTTATTGATATTTACAAACTAGCGTTAAAAAGTAGTCAAAACAGCTAGATTTTGCATGTAAATCGCTATATAAGTAAAAGTTGTGTAAAACATAAAATCCTAAATATAACTTTGTCAAAACATCTGAAACAAGTTAAAATCAATAAGTTTTGATTGATTTCATATCGATTTTCAATAATTTCATTGTTTTTCTAATGTTTTCAAACAGTTATTGATATTTACAAACTAGCGTTGAAAAAGTAGTGAAAAAAGCTAGATTTTGCATGTAAATCGCTATGTAATTAAAAGTTGTGTAAAACATAAAATCTTAAATAAAACTTTGTCAAAACTTCTGAAACTAGTTAAAATCAATAAGATTTGATTGATTTCATATCGATTTTCAATAATTTCATTGTTTTTCTAATGTTTTCAAACAGTTATTGATATTTACAAACTAGCGTTGAAAAAGTAGTGAAAAAAGCTAGATTTTCAATGTAAATCGCTATGTAATTAAAAGTTGTGTAAAACATAAAATCTTAAAGAAAACTTTGTCAAAACTTATGAAACTAGTTAAAATCAATAAGATTTGATTGATTTCATATCGATTTTCAATAATTTCATTGTTTTTGTAATGTTTTCAAACAGTTATTGATATTTACAAACTAGCGTTAAAAAGTAGTGAAAAAAGCTAGATTTTGCATGTAAATCGCTATGTAATTAAAAGTTGTGTAAAACATAAAATCTTAAATAAACTTTGTCAAAACTTCTGAAACTAGTTAAAATCAATAAGTTTTGATTGATTTCATATCGATTTTCAATAATTTCATTGTTTTTCTAATGTTTTCAAACAGTTATTGATATTTACAAACTAGCGTTAAAAAGTAGTCAAAATAGCTAGATTTTGCATGTAAATCGCTATATAAGTAAAAGTTGTGTAAAACATAAAATCTTAGATATAACTTTGTCAAAACATCTGAAACTAGTTAAAATCAATACGTTTTGATTGATTTCATATCGATTTTCAATAATTTCATTGTTTTTCTAATGTTTTCAAACAGTTATTGATATTTACAAACTAGCGTTAAAAAGTAGTCAAAATAGCTAGATTTTGCATGTAAATCGCTATATAAGTAAAAGTTGTGTAAAACATAAAATCTTAAATATAACTTTGTCAAAACATCTGAAACTAGTTAAAATCAATAAGTTTTGATTGATTTCATATCGATTTTCAATAATTTCATTGTTTTTCTAATGTTTTCAAACAGTTATTGATATTTACAAACTAGCATTGAAAAAGTAGTGAAAAAAGCTAGATTTTGCATGTAAATCGCTATGTAATTAAAAGTTGTGTAAAACATAAAATCTTAAATAAAACTTTGTCAAAACTTCTGAAACTAGTTAAAATCAATAAGATTTGATTGATTTCATATCGATTTTCAATAATTTCATTGTTTTTCTAATGTTTTCAAACAGTTATTGGTATTTACAAACTAGCGTTAAAAAGTAGTCAAAATAGCTAGATTTTGCATGTAAATCGCTATATAAGTAAAAGTTGTGTAAAACATAAAATCTTAAATATAACTTTGTCAAAACATCTGAAACTAGTTAAAATCAATAAGTTTTGATTGATTTCATATCGATTTTCAATAATTTCATTGTTTTTCTAATGTTTTCAAACAGTTATTGATATTTACAAACTAGCGTTGAAAAAGTAGTGAAAAAAGCTAGATTTTCAATGCAAATTTCTATGTATTTAAAAGTTGTGTAAAACATAAAATCTTAAAGAAAACTTTGTCAAAACTTATGAAACTAGTTAAAATCAATAAGTTTTGATTGATTTCATATCGATTTTCAATAATTTCATTGTTTTTCTAATGTTTTCAAACAGTTATTGATATTTACAAACTAGCGTTAAAAAGTAGTCAAAACAGCTAGATTTTGCATGTAAATCGCTATATAAGTAAAAGTTGTGTAAAACATAAAATCCTAAATATAACTTTGTCAAAACATCTGAAACAAGTTAAAATCAATAAGTTTTGATTGATTTCATATCGATTTTCAATAATTTCATTGTTTTTCTAATGTTTTCAAACAGTTATTGATATTTACAAACTAGCGTTGAAAAAGTAGTGAAAAAAGCTAGATTTTGCATGTAAATCGCTATGTAATTAAAAGTTGTGTAAAACATAAAATCTTAAATAAAACTTTGTCAAAACTTCTGAAACTAGTTAAAATCAATAAGATTTGATTGATTTCATATCGATTTTCAATAATTTCATTGTTTTTCTAATGTTTTCAAACAGTTATTGATATTTACAAACTAGCGTTGAAAAAGTAGTGAAAAAAGCTAGATTTTCAATGTAAATCGCTATGTAATTAAAAGTTGTGTAAAACATAAAATCTTAAAGAAAACTTTGTCAAAACTTATGAAACTAGTTAAAATCAATAAGATTTGATTGATTTCATATCGATTTTCAATAATTTCATTGTTTTTGTAATGTTTTCAAACAGTTATTGATATTTACAAACTAGCGTTAAAAAGTAGTGAAAAAAGCTAGATTTTGCATGTAAATCGCTATGTAATTAAAAGTTGTGTAAAACATAAAATCTTAAATAAACTTTGTCAAAACTTCTGAAACTAGTTAAAATCAATAAGTTTTGATTGATTTCATATCGATTTTCAATAATTTCATTGTTTTTCTAATGTTTTCAAACAGTTATTGATATTTACAAACTAGCGTTAAAAAGTAGTCAAAATAGCTAGATTTTGCATGTAAATCGCTATATAAGTAAAAGTTGTGTAAAACATAAAATCTTAGATATAACTTTGTCAAAACATCTGAAACTAGTTAAAATCAATACGTTTTGATTGATTTCATATCGATTTTCAATAATTTCATTGTTTTTCTAATGTTTTCAAACAGTTATTGATATTTACAAACTAGCGTTAAAAAGTAGTCAAAATAGCTAGATTTTGCATGTAAATCGCTATATAAGTAAAAGTTGTGTAAAACATAAAATCTTAAATATAACTTTGTCAAAACATCTGAAACTAGTTAAAATCAATAAGTTTTGATTGATTTCATATCGATTTTCAATAATTTCATTGTTTTTCTAATGTTTTCAAACAGTTATTGATATTTACAAACTAGCATTGAAAAAGTAGTGAAAAAAGCTAGATTTTGCATGTAAATCGCTATGTAATTAAAAGTTGTGTAAAACATAAAATCTGAAATAAAACTTTGTCAAAACTTCTGAAACTAGTTAAAATCAATAAGATTTGATTGATTTCATATCGATTTTCAATAATTTCATTGTTTTTCTAATGTTTTCAAACAGTTATTGGTATTTACAAACTAGCGTTAAAAAGTAGTCAAAATAGCTAGATTTTGCATGTAAATCGCTATATAAGTAAAAGTTGTGTAAAACATAAAATCTTAAATATAACTTTGTCAAAACATCTGAAACTAGTTAAAATCAATAAGTTTTGATTGATTTCATATCGATTTTCAATAATTTCATTGTTTTTCTAATGTTTTCAAACAGTTATTGATATTTACAAACTAGCGTTGAAAAAGTAGTGAAAAAAGCTAGATTTTCAATGCAAATCGCTATGTAATTAAAAGTTGTGTAAAACATAAAATCTTAAAGAAAACTTTGTCAAAACTTATGAAACTAGTTAAAATCAATAAGTTTTGATTGATTTCATATCGATTTTCAATAATTTCATTGTTTTTCTAATGTTTTCAAACAGTTATTCATATTTACAAACTAGCGTTAAAAAGTAGTCAAAACAGCTAGATTTTGCATGTAAATCGCTATATAAGTAAAAGTTGTGTAAAACATAAAATCCTAAATATAACTTTGTCAAAACATCTGAAACAAGTTAAAATCAATAAGTTTTGATTGATTTCATATCGATTTTCAATAATTTCATTGTTTTTCTAATGTTTTCAAACAGTTATTGATATTTACAAACTAGCGTTGAAAAAGTAGTGAAAAAAGCTAGATTTTGCATGTAAATCGCTATGTAATTAAAAGTTGTGTAAAACATAAAATCTTAAAGAAAACTTTGTCAAAACTTATGAAACTAGTTAAAATCAATAAGATTTGATTGATTTCATATCGATTTTCAATAATTTCATTGTTTTTGTAATGTTTTCAAACAGTAATTGATATTTACAAACTAGCGTTAAAAAGTAGTGAAAAAAGCTAGATTTTGCATGCAAATCGCTATGTAATTAAAAGTTGTGTAAAACATAAAATCTTAAATAAAACTTTGTCAAAACTTCTGAAACTAGTTAAAATCAATAAGATTTGATTGATTTCATATCGATTTTCAATAATTTCATTGTTTTTCTAATGTTTTCAAACAGTTATTGATATTTACAAACTAGCGTTGAAAAAGTAGTGAAAAAAGCTAGATTTTGCATGTAAATCGCTATGTAATTAAAAGTTGTGTAAAACATAAAATCTGAAATAAAACTTTGTCAAAACTTCTGAAACTAGTTAAAATCAATAAGATTTGATTGATTTCATATCGATTTTCAATAATTTCATTGTTTTTCTAATGTTTTCAAACAGTTATTGATATTTACAAACTAGCGTTAAAAAGTAGTCAAAATAGCTAGATTTTGCATGTAAATCGCTATATAAGTAAAAGTTGTGTAAAACATAAAATCTTAAATATAACTTTGTCAAAACATCTGAAACTAGTTAAAATCAATAAGTTTTGATTGATTTCATATCGATTTTCAATAATTTCATTGTTTTTCTCATGTTTTCAAGCAGTTATTGATATTTACAAACTAGCATTGAAAAAGTAGTGAAAAAAGCTAGATTTTGCATGTAAATCGCTATGTAATTAAAAGTTGTGTAAAACATAAAATCTGAAATAAAACTTTGTCAAAACTTCTGAAACTAGTTAAAATCAATAAGATTTGATTGATTTCATATCGATTTTCAATAATTTCATTGTTTTTCTAATGTTTTCAAACAGTTATTGATATTTACAAACTAGCGTTAAAAAGTAGTGAAAAAAGCTAGATTTTGCATGCAAATCGCTATGTAATTAAAAGTTGTGTAAAACATAAAATCTTAAATATAACTTTGTCAAAACTTCTCAAACTAGTTAAAATCAATAAGATTTGATTGATTTCATATCGATTTTCAATAATTTCATTGTTTTTCTAATGTTTTCAAACAGTTATTGATATTTAAAAACTAGCGTTAAAAAGTAGTCAAAATAGCTAGATTTTGCATGTAAATCGCTATATAAGTAAAAGTTGTGTAAAACATAAAATCTTAAATATAACTTTGTCAAAACATCTGAAACTAGTTAAAATCAATAAGTTTTGATTGATTTCATATCGATTTTCAATAATTTCATTGTTTTTCTAATGTTTTCAAACAGTTATTGATATTTACAAACTAGCGTTGAAAAAGTAGTGAAAAAAGCTAGATTTTCAATGCAAATCGCTATGTAATTAAAAGTTGTGTAAAACATAAAATCTTAAAGAAAACTTTGTCAAAACTTATGAAACTAGTTAAAATCAATAAGATTTGATTGATTTCATATCGATTTTCAATAATTTCATTGTTTTTGTAATGTTTTCAAACAGTTATTGATATTTACAAACTAGCGTTAAAAATTAGTGAAAAAAGCTAGATTTTGCATGCAAATCGCTATGTAATTAAAAGTTGTGTAAAACATAAAATCTTAAATAAACTTTGTCAAAACTTCTGAAACTAGTTAAAATCAATAAGTTTTGATTGATTTCATATCGATTTTCAATAATTTCATTGTTTTTCTAATGTTTTCAAACAGTTATTGATATTTACAAACTAGCGTTAAAAAGTAGTCAAAATAGCTAGATTTTGCATGTAAATCGCTATGTAATTAAAAGTTGTGTAAAACATAAAATCTTAAATAAAACTTTGTCAAAACTTCTGAAACTAGTTAAAATCAATAAGATTTGATTGATTTCATATCGATTTTCAATAATTTCATTGTTTTTCTAATGTTTTCAAACAGTTATTGATATTTACAAACTAGCGTTGAAAAAGTAGTGAAAAAAGCTAGATTTTCAATGTAAATCGCTATGTAATTAAAAGTTGTGTAAAACATAAAATCTTAAAGAAAACTTTGTCAAAACTTATGAAACTAGTTAAAATCAATAAGATTTGATTGATTTCATATCGATTTTCAATAATTTCATTGTTTTTGTAATGTTTTCAAACAGTAATTGATATTTACAAACTAGCGTTAAAAAGTAGTGAAAAAAGCTAGATTTTGCATGCAAATCGCTATGTAATTAAAAGTTGTGTAAAACATAAAATCTTAAATAAAACTTTGTCAAAACTTCTGAAACTAGTTAAAATCAATAAGATTTGATTGATTTCATATCGATTTTCAATAATTTCATTGTTTTTCTAATGTTTTCAAACAGTTATTGATATTTACAAACTAGCGTTGAAAAAGTAGTGAAAAAAGCTAGATTTTGCATGTAAATCGCTATGTAATTAAAAGTTGTGTAAAACATAAAATCTGAAATAAAACTTTGTCAAAACTTCTGAAACTAGTTAAAATCAATAAGATTTGATTGATTTCATATCGATTTTCAATAATTTCATTGTTTTTCTAATGTTTTCAAACAGTTATTGATATTTACAAACTAGCGTTAAAAAGTAGTCAAAATAGCTAGATTTTGCATGTAAATCGCTATATAAGTAAAAGTTGTGTAAAACATAAAATCTTAAATATAACTTTGTCAAAACATCTGAAACTAGTTAAAATCAATAAGTTTTGATTGATTTCATATCGATTTTCAATAATTTCATTGTTTTTCTCATGTTTTCAAACAGTTATTGATATTTACAAACTAGCATTGAAAAAGTAGTGAAAAAAGCTAGATTTTGCATGTAAATCGCTATGTAATTAAAAGTTGTGTAAAACATAAAATCTGAAATAAAACTTTGTCAAAACTTCTGAAACTAGTTAAAATCAATAAGATTTGATTGATTTCATATCGATTTTCAATAATTTCATTGTTTTTCTAATGTTTTCAAACAGTTATTGATATTTACAAACTAGCGTTAAAAAGTAGTGAAAAAAGCTAGATTTTGCATGCAAATCGCTATGTAATTAAAAGTTGTGTAAAACATAAAATCTTAAATATAACTTTGTCAAAACTTCTCAAACTAGTTAAAATCAATAAGATTTGATTGATTTCATATCGATTTTCAATAATTTCATTGTTTTTCTAATGTTTTCAAACAGTTATTGATATTTACAAACTAGCGTTAAAAAGTAGTCAAAATAGCTAGATTTTGCATGTAAATCGCTATGTAATTAAAAGTTGTGTAAAACATAAAATCTTAAATAAAACTTTGTCAAAACTTCTGAAACTAGTTAAAATCAATAAGATTTGATTGATTTCATATCGATTTTCAATAATTTCATTGTTTTTCTAATGTTTTCAAACAGTTATTGATATTTACAAACTAGCGTTGAAAAAGTAGTGAAAAAAGCTAGATTTTCAATGTAAATCGCTATGTAATTAAAAGTTGTGTAAAACATAAAATCTTAAAGAAAACTTTGTCAAAACTTATGAAACTAGTTAAAATCAATAAGATTTGATTGATTTCATATCGATTTTCAATAATTTCATTGTTTTTGTAATGTTTTCAAACAGTTATTGATATTTACAAACTAGCATTGAAAAAGTAGTGAAAAAAGCTAGATTTTGCATGTAAATCGCTATGTAATTAAAAGTTGTGTAAAACATAAAATCTGAAATAAAACTTTGTCAAAACTTCTGAAACTAGTTAAAATCAATAAGATTTGATTGATTTCATATCGATTTTCAATAATTTCATTGTTTTTCTAATGTTTTCAAACAGTTATTGGTATTTACAAACTAGCGTTAAAAAGTAGTCAAAATAGCTAGATTTTGCATGTAAATCGCTATATAAGTAAAAGTTGTGTAAAACATAAAATCTTAAATATAACTTTGTCAAAACATCTGAAACTAGTTAAAATCAATAAGTTTTGATTGATTTCATATCGATTTTCAATAATTTCATTGTTTTTCTAATGTTTTCAAACAGTTATTGATATTTACAAACTAGCGTTGAAAAAGTAGTGAAAAAAGCTAGATTTTCAATGCAAATCGCTATGTAATTAAAAGTTGTGTAAAACATAAAATCTTAAAGAAAACTTTGTCAAAACTTATGAAACTAGTTAAAATCAATAAGTTTTGATTGATTTCATATCGATTTTCAATAATTTCATTGTTTTTCTAATGTTTTCAAACAGTTATTCATATTTACAAACTAGCGTTAAAAAGTAGTCAAAACAGCTAGATTTTGCATGTAAATCGCTATATAAGTAAAAGTTGTGTAAAACATAAAATCCTAAATATAACTTTGTCAAAACATCTGAAACAAGTTAAAATCAATAAGTTTTGATTGATTTCATATCGATTTTCAATAATTTCATTGTTTTTCTAATGTTTTCAAACAGTTATTGATATTTACAAACTAGCGTTGAAAAAGTAGTGAAAAAAGCTAGATTTTGCATGTAAATCGCTATGTAATTAAAAGTTGTGTAAAACATAAAATCTTAAATAAAACTTTGTCAAAACTTCTGAAACTAGTTAAAATCAATAAGATTTGATTGATTTCATATCGATTTTCAATAATTTCATTGTTTTTCTAATGTTTTCAAACAGTTATTGATATTTACAAACTAGCGTTGAAAAAGTAGTGAAAAAAGCTAGATTTTCAATGTAAATCGCTATGTAATTAAAAGTTGTGTAAAACATAAAATCTTAAAGAAAACTTTGTCAAAACTTCTGAAACTAGTTAAAATCAATAAGATTTGATTGATTTCATATCGATTTTCAATAATTTCATTGTTTTTGTAATGTTTTCAAACAGTTATTGATATTTACAAACTAGCGTTAAAAAGTAGTGAAAAAAGCTAGATTTTGCATGCAAATCGCTATGTAATTAAAAGTTGTGTAAAACATAAAATCTTAAATAAAACTTTGTCAAAACTTCTGAAACTAGTTAAAATCAATAAGATTTGATTGATTTCATATCGATTTTCAATAATTTCATTG
>CAWVQA010001380.1:7500-35000 GCA_963932145.1 Acanthosepion lycidas
GGTGCCCCCTTAACACTGCAGGAATACTGTAAGGCTGTAACCTGAGAGGAAATAGAAAAATCAGGTATGGCTGACCATATATGGAGAGAAAAGGGAGATCACCACCTTCTGTGGGATTAAGTCAAAATAATAGACAGAGAACAAAGTAAAGTAATTACATATTTCAATGCCATGAATTTTGAGTCAACTAACCAAGGAAAAGTCAAGGTTGAATTGTTTGAAACTGCATCTAGAATTAGTTTAGCATCTCTTCTATGTTGTTTATTGTGCATTTAAAGGTTTTTATAGCTTTAAAAAGCAACATTACTTACTGTATGAATTCTGAAAAGTAATAATCTTACAGAGGCAATTAAAAATATTTGTGTAGAGTATAGCCATTGGAAAATTGCAGGTTGGTGAGTTGGAGGTTTTGAATTCAGAGTTGCCAGTTGCCACCCAAGTTTATAGGACACAGTGGCCTGCTATTTAATGGGTGGGAGAGATGAGATGGATAAGTGAATTTAATGAACTCAACTGGAATTTGAAATTCTGATTCCTCAATCTGAGCCACTATCCATTAATTCACCGTGCTTCCATATCATCCAGGAACTGTTAGTAAAATTAAAATTTTCAAGTTTTATTCTAATTGTGCTTTTTTCAGAAAAGTATACAAAATAAAAAAATGTTTATGCCAAAAAATTAATAGCAAAAGAATTTTTCAATATATTTCCAGTATTACTTACCAATTCTACATCTGTTTCCTCTTTTTCTGTTTTGCATATCAACTCATCATTTGAATTATTTGTAAGACTATTTTCTTGTGACTCATTTTGTTCAACTGCAATAGATTCAAGATGGTGACTTGTTTTTCTTTTGAGTCCTTTTGAATATTTTCTTTTGCTCCTCAAAGGTTTTATTTTTTTTTCATTTATTGCTCTTTCTGAGGGTGCTATTTTCATTTCTCTTTTAAAAATACCAGGCTTAGATTCAACTAATTCAGCTGATGGATTCACACCTGTTTGATCATTCTTTAAAGTTTCCTTTTTTTTTATGGCATTGTTAACATTTTCAATACAAGTACTAGAGACTTCATTCTTGACCTCATTACAACTAGAAGATTCAGATGAAACCTCTTCCTTTATTCTATTGCTCTGTCTGTTGTCTAACAATACATTATTTATGTGTTTGCATATTTCATCATTTTGTTTGTTACTACAGGACATTTCAGGAGTTGGTTTTTCAGATTTAAGTTTAAAGTCTTTTAAACTCGAATGCAAACTACAAGCAAGTAAGTTTGGGGTGTCATTACAGTTATTACAATCCAGTGTTTTTTTATTAGCAGACTTATATCTTTTAAAGTAGTCTTTGTTTTCAGAGAACTTCAAAAATTTACTTTGTGTAAGGTAGATTGGTAGTCTAAAAGTGCCATTTCTTTTATACCTTCCTTCAGTTGAAGTAACCCAGGAGTCCATGATATTGCTTTGAGAAAGATATTTCTTTTTTCTACCTCTTTTCTTTACTTTTTGTAAAGGTTCAACGTAATCCTTATCAATGCTCTCCACCTCCTCCTCCTCCTCATCTTCACTTGTGGTTACTGTTACTGGTAAAATAGTTTTAATGTTCTGTTAAAAAAAAAAAAACAAAAAAAAACAAGAGAGTAAAAACAAAAATCAACAATGCAATTTTATATATGATTTAGTTTAAGCATTTAATTACAGTAAAATGAATTTATGGCTGGAATTGGGTTTGAACTCAAGTGGGTTTTAACTAGTAGGATCAAATGAAACCAGAAAGACCCATCCTTCACTTCAACTCCCTAGAAAAATAACAACCGAGATAATCCAGCTGGCCCTAAACTAGGTTGGATCTTAGCCCAAATTCTTCAACCTGAGAGAATTTGTTTGCAGACTGATGAACAGGGTTATAGGAGACTAGCAGCATGGCCTGGCGTTGCCTGTGCTCGATTCAAAAGTCGTACAACTTGTACAGCAATTGCTATCCCTTGACTTAAAATATTTTTGCCCTTCCTTGCCTTTAAAGGAGTGCCCTTTAACGTGCTGATGTTGCTACATGCCTTACTTCTTGCCTATCTCACACTGCGAGTTTTTTCTAAGCTCTATACTAAACATTAAATCTGTTACGAAAAAAGAACTAAACAAAATGAACACAAAGTCTGTCTATATTTCTGAGATGAGGTATTATGTACATTATTCGGACTATTGTCCTCATCTTTGTCACCATATTTATTACAACGTTTTGGCTGTTGTACGCTCCGGCCTTCCTCAGGTGGTTGGAATGTCGAACTGAACCCTTTATTTTGCTCACTGGGGTAGACTGTTCTAGTCCCACGTGCCATGTTTGAGGGATGTCAGTTATCAGTTATCTCCTGTTAATTCCCCTCTGAAAGTTCTCCACTGCCTTAACCAAGTATTGAACACACACTCTTTGGGTCCTGTCACTGGGTCTAACCAACGCCTTTATCCACTCTGCCATGTGTCCTTGAGGAAGGCCGGAGTGTACAATGGCCGAAACGTAATAAATATGGCGACAAAGATGAGGACAATAGTCCGAATAATGTAAATAATGTAAAATGAACACAAAACAATCAGCTTTAAAAAAAAGGACTCATAACTGGAAAAAAACGAATGAAAAAAGAATGTTAAATACTTTTTCACACCCAACCCAGTTCTGCGGAATCAGAATCAACGTTGAGTTTAAGCAAGCAAATGAGCCAATTGGAGTAAAGTGCCATGCAGATTTAAATTTCCCTCAACTTGTGATGAATGCAGCTATTGATTTTTTGCATGCTAGTTAACATTTGTGTCAGTCAGCTGTTGGCTCTCACGCTGGCCAATAGAATCTTCCTGCCTATTTGTGGCAGCCAGCTATAGGCTCTCACTCTGGCCCATAGAAAATGGCCGCAAACTACATGAAAACTGCTGGAGAAGCATGAAAAAAATTAATTATTTCCACTATTGATGGGAGTTGGGAAATGCAAAGTTAGTCTTGGCCTTCCCGCTAACTTGAAGCATGTGCATGTAAATTTTGGTGCAAATCCGTTGAAAATTGTGGCCGTGCATTCATTACACACACACACACACACACACACATCCTGCCTTTTATAGATAGAGATGGTTTCTCCTATCACCTGGCTCATACTTTTTCCTTCTCTATTGAAGGAGAGTAGAGGTTCATCCTTTTTTCCTGTTTACAATGTGGTTTTCCATTTACTTCCTCCTTAGCTTTAATTATTTTAACTGTCTTAACATTTTGATAATCTGACTATGATATTTTGAGGATACTGGGTTGATTTTCTGGCTGCTGTATTCTAACTGGTAGCAAGGAGCCCAAACTCTTTGATACTCTGGTCAAAAGTTGTATAATATTGGGTTATTTACAGTGCCATATTGCCCATATGGGCATGTATTTCCAGTGGATAACCTTAAGACATTATGTTTTAGTCTTAGACACACTTCAACTGGTTTGTATCAACTTAGACAATGGACAGTAACAATTATTTTGGCCTTTTTCATCTTAAAATTTTATGACAGCATTAAAAGTAATAAAAATAAACCAGTAAGGAAAAAAATTCACCTAAGCCTCTCAACCTTTCTTCAATATTCATGGTATTCAATACCAATTTCTCTAGTGTAGAATCTTTTCTGATGAAAGGTTCTTCAGATATCTTTGCACTCTGTGAAAGTTGACTTTATTGAATTGATCAGACTTACCATTAAAACAGAGTAAATAGTTGTGCCATCAGCATAGATACCAACTTGAGAACTGATGACATTGGGAATGGTGAAAATTAGGAACAATGTAGGTTCAAGGATAGAGCCCTGGGGGACATGCATTAATGCAAAAAGATCTAGGAGAGTTGCTGTTCAAGACAACTTTCATTTTGCAATTTGATAAGAGATTGAACCAGATCAAAAATGAATTCAGAAATACCATAACCTTTCAACTTGTGAAGACCAGTGTGCCAAACCCAGTCAAATGCCTACAAGATAGGCCAAAGCAACAGCCCATGCTTAACCATTCTTATGTAAAGCTTGATAGACTCTTTCAGCAACAACCATTAACAAACAAATTATTTAAATGTTTATTTCATAAATTAATATATGTTGGTAAATGCTATAAGAAAACATTTTTTGTGTAGAGAAGCAAGAAGTACAATTACCTGTCTCAATCTGCTTGGTCGAACTGAAGGAGGAGATATTACTTCTGAAATAACTTCAGATTTTGTGCTGTATTTTTTCTTTACTGGACTGAAGGTTTCCTAAACCAAATATAAAGAAAAAAACATAAGAAAAATAAAGAGAAAAAAAGAAAAAAAAATATTCAAAGTTACATGTGCATTACCATTTTTTCTTTCACAGATGATTCTACTTCAAAATCATTCACATCTTCATTTTCCAAGTATGGATCAGGAAAAGGCTTATGTCGATAGACTCTCAAGTCTGCTCCACAGAATTGAGGAAAATGAATATACACATTGCCTTCTGCATCACTGCCCAAGTTATATTCCCGTTGTTCTTCAGGTGGTTGTAATTCAATTGCTTCACGTAATGATTCCTGGTGTTCCTGAGAAAGAAAAATTGAAATACAAATATTAAAAGAAAAAAGAATATAATGCTTTTAGATTATCTTCACAAACTTCAAAATCTTGGTACATACATTTAGATTTTAGCCATTATGTATAAAGTGCTCAAATGGTATTTAAGATAAATTAATACTTTGTGGTACACACAGAGGCAAGTATTTAAGTTAGATATTTCCATCTCATTTTGTGCTTTAGATTATGTGTTCTTTTGTATCAATAAGGAATTTACCAAAAGGAAATGATTGCTTGAAATTAACTATTCAAAAGAGATGTACAAGTAGTGTAACTGTTACTAGCATGGAAAGTGGAATTAGAAAACTGACTTCAGGTTCCTTCCTAATCTGTAGCAATAAAATCTTTTCCCTACCAATGATTTTGATAACACTGAAAGAATTATTTTTTTTTTGCAAGTGAAAGCAAAGAACACTGGTTTTATAAAAGTAATTTTAGTAATATAAAATGTATACCACTCTGTACTGTTGAAAGACAAAAAAATAGACATTTTAAAAATACAAAAACACCACAACATAATCTTAAGAAAAAAAAAAAGATTGAAAGAGAAATGAATATAAAAGGCTGGATAGCTAATTGAAAGTAACAAAATGAATACTGTATCTGTATAGAGTTACTATGTATTTTAATAGTAAAAATAAAAATTAATAGTTTTAAAATTTAGAAGAAATTGTAGGTTTGAAGCGAGTAAACAACAGTGTTGACTTGACTTCTCTATGGAAATATTATCTTAAGTGTAAACAAACATTTTGAGAATGTATGTTAACCCCCCCCCCACCTTAAAAAAATGATTTCAGTTGTTTTAATATAATCTTGGTCTTACTATTTTTTTTTTTTAATCTTAAAGAAAATTTTTTTTAAATTTTCAGTGGCTGTGAACTTTAATAAATGTCAACAAGAATTCTTTACAGGGTGTAAAACAATTACTGAAAATGTCCAAATTTTCATAATTCCTGACATTAAATATACTAAGACACCATCTTTTATCAGTATATTAAGAATTTGCTTAAAAGAAACATTTGTATATTAATTTCATTTGCTTTATTTCAGAAATATAAACCTGAGTAATCCTTTATTAGAAGGAAGTGTTCTAATTCATTGTAACAAGAGAAAATTAAAATAAAATTATACTTGGACTGAACTAAAATGTATGATGGTCCAAGAGAGAGAAATTTTAAAATCATTTTTCTAACTACCATCATGAAATTTATATACTTTAGTTTGTGTATTAAATGTATAATAGGTTGAAATAAAATGACAGACTTACCAAAACATGATCACAAACGCTTTTCATTATCCAGACTTTTCTGTAAAATCCCAATTCATGATATTTCTTCCCTAGAAGTGGATTCTTTTTTCCTAGAATTAATAAAATGTACTGATGAAAGTTTTATAGGTGTTCAAAAATTCACATTTTTATCAATATTTTTCTTTCATAACTGGCAAATTGTATTAATTATCATCCAACTAATTTAAGACTTGGTATTTGTGATATATATATAGAGTTATTAGCATTTATAATTTTGTTTTTACATTTGCCAGGAATAAAAAAAAAAAAGAAAAAAAAAGAAAAAAAAGTTCAATTTTTTCTTTTTCTTTTTTTAGATACTCTAAGAATTAACTATTTTTCTTTCAAAATAGAATGTTGTGATATCTTAGTACTTCTAATACATACATTGTCAGAATCACTTAGAGATAGCAATCACTTAAAAAAAAAAATTAAAAAAAAAGATTTCCAGGTCAGAATTAAAAACAAATTTATTTCAATTATGATCAAACTTCAATTATGATAAAATTTTTTGAATTGCATAGTCTACCTTCATTTGATACATAAAATTTTTATTGTCATATGCATAAAACAATTTGAAAGTCAGTGGGAGATCATTCTGAAGGTAATATTTTTTTTTTAAAAATAGGCTGCTTTGATGAAACTCTAGTATAATTTTTGTTCATATTAATGAGTTTATGAAACTTCAATATTACTCTTCAGATCTAATGGAGAAAAAAAAAAAACAAAAAAAAAAAAAAACAAATACAGTATTTTTTTTTTTTTTATTTATTTATGAGTGGGACAGAAATGTCCCAACAGTATTATTAGGCAACAAATTGAAATTATTTACAGAAATTAACAATATTATTAACAGATATTTTTTGGTGTTACACCAGTGTCAAATATGCATTTATCAAAAAATACAAGCGTTAAATTTCTGATAACCCCTGAAGGATGGATAAAACTAGTCAAGATGCTGAAGGTAACATCAATCAGCTAAAGATAAATTTATGTTTACATTAATTATATATATATATATATATATATATATATATATAACAGGCAGGATGTGTGTGTGTAACGAATGCACGGCCGCAATTTTCAATGGATTTGCACCAAAATTTACATGCACATGCTCCAAGTTAGCAGGAAGGCCAAGACAGACTTTGCATTTCCCAGCTCCCATCAATAGTGGAAATAATTTTTTTCATGCTTCTACGACAGTTTTCATGTAGTTTGCAGCCATTTTCTACTGGCCAGAGTGAGAGCCTATAGCTGGCTGCCACAAATAGGCAGGAAGATTCTATTGGCCAGCGTGAGAGCCAACAGCTGACTGACACAAATGTTAACTAGCATGCAAAAAATCGATAGCTGCATTCGTCATAAGTGGGAAAAATTAAATTCTGCATGGCACTTTACTCCAATTGGCTCATTCACTTGCTTAAACTCAACGTTGATTCTGATTCCGCAGAACTGGGTTGGGTGTGAAAAAGTATTTGTTGTTAACATTCTTTTTTCATTTGGTTTTTCCAGTTACGAATCATTTTTTAAAGCTGATCGTTTTGTGTTCATTTTGTTTAGTTCTTTTTTCATAACAGATTTAATGTTTAGTATAGAGGTTAGAAAAAACTCGCAGTGTGAGATAGGTAAAAAGTAAGGCATGTAGCAACATCAGCACGTCAAAGGGCACTCTTTTAAAGGCAAGGAAGGGCAAAAATATTTTAAGTCAAGTGATAGTGATTGCTGTACGAGTCATACGATTTATGAATCAAGCATGAGTAATGCCGGGCCATGCTGCTAATATATATATATATATATATAATTCATTAAGTATTTTTCTATACATAATGCTTAGAACTATTGCTGTAATGCTAGTATAGTTAGTATGAAGACTGACCCCAATATAACTACTCATGACCTCATAAGATGGAACTTATGAGGTCATTTGTGCTTACTACTTTATTAAATAAATATATTTTTTATTTTTATTTTGTATTAGTGTCTACCCCGCCTCTTTCTGGAGAGTTCACCAATGTACTTTATTTTGTAGCGTTTTCACCCTGGATCCACCTCTAGTTCTTCGGTAAGTTTTCTTTTTCTTGAACTCGTTGGTTCCATGATCTCTACTGGCACATCAAAAATATTTTACAGTATTTTAACCTGTTCTTCAGGTTTTTCCTCAGTTAATCATTTCTTCAGCTGATTTTTGTACCTTTTTGTTAGAATTTTTTTCCTTTCACCATGTAGACCAATTTTTTGATTTTAGCTGCTATTATGCCATCTTCCCAGGTTTCTTTTCCATTCTTGTATGTTATAAAAAAAAAATATTTTATCACTGTCCTTGAAAGTATTGATGTTGCTTTTAACCCTTCGTGATTTTTGACTTGGCAGTAACTTGTTGAACATAGATTGATCCTTCTGACAAACATTAATTGTGCTGGTAATATGCCTTTTCTGTTTTTTCTTTAATTTCTTTCAGTGTTACTGGTAATTCTTGTACTATGCTGCACAGAATTTTTTTAATTTCCATCTCACTTTATAGCGCTGCTATGACAGTGTCCCCCAATGATACCGCATTTTTATGTATTAACATAGATAATGCATCTGCATGTCATTTTTTCAGACACTTGGTACTCCATAAAATTATAATTTAACAGGATGTTACCCCGGTACTGTAATATATTAGCTTTGAACTATATATTGCTAATAATGGTTTATGGTCTATTTGCAACGTGAAATTTCATCTATGGAATTTTTTTTTTTATGGCAAATATGATTGTTAGATCTTTTTCGATCTGGCTGTAATTCCTCTCTGCTGGTAGAAGTGAGTGTGAAGCATGAGCAAAAGCTTTCATTTTAACCCCTACCACCATCATAATTGTGTAAAATTACTGCTCCATCACCGTAATCACTAGCATCTGATGATACACTATTTTTGCTTGAGGATCATAGTATGCTAGTGATAAATCAGACATAAGTGGAGCTGTCAGATTATGTATGTAATGTACATAAATTCGATAATAATTAGCCAGTTCTAAAAAGCTTGTAACAGTTGTTTGTTGGTGTAGGTATATTTCTAATTGCATTTGCCCTCAATGGATCTGGTTTCCTACTATTTTTATCAATAATTTGACCCAGGTACATTATTTTTGGTAAAAACAATTCATATTTTTCTTCACCAAGCGTGAATCTGTATTCTTAGTTTTTGTATAATCGTTTTGACATGCACAACATGTTCTTTTGACAAACTCTTTATCAAAATATTGTCCCAATACGTAACCAGCATGGCTTATTGAAAAATTGTTGGTGCTACCTTTATATCAAAAGGAAGTTGATTAAACTTATATAAATCTGTGTGTATTAATGGTTGTCAATTCAGAACATTGATTTTCAATCTGAATTTCTGAATATGCTTCAGAGTGATCAAACTTTGAAAATATTTTTTTCCATCATTCAGCTTTGAAAGAATTTCTTCTGGACTTGGTAATGGGTAATTGTGCATTTAGAGACAACTATTTAATCCAGTTGAAAAATCCACAAACATGAATTTTTTCATTTTTTTTTTTTTTTTTTCTTTCTTTACATACACTGATAGTGCAGCCCATTTTACTTTTTTTTTTTTTTTTTTTTTAATTGTTCCTTCAGTTTTTCACTGTGACTTTTTAAATTTGTTGCATGTCTTAGATTTTTTACAATAAGTGGTTAACGCCAAATACCAGTTTGAACCAAATAGATTTGTTGCATTTTTAGAACATTATTATGTTCAATCTTTGCTAAAATTTTGTTTGTACATCAACATCTCTTCCTGCTGTTAAACCTTGTATGAAAATTAATGCCAGAGTTATTTCCTTTAGTTTAAATTGTTCACATTTTTTGTTAATGGTACCCACATACATGACAAAGTCTTCATCCTCTTTTCTTTTTGGTTAAATTCATGCATGGAATAGGGAGCACTTGTCACTAAAAATTATCATCAGAATGTGTACTGTGACTTTAAACCCTATTTTACCAGGTTTTCTCAGTAAAATGTAATTGCAGTACTTTTCATACTCTATTGGCACCATTTTTCTTAACAACATCCTGTTTTTTGGGGGTTTTTTTCATCTTCCCAGCTATTGCATTCATGACTAAACATTACTTCATGTCTGTGAAAATATGCATCAAAAGTCAATCAGTCAAATATGAATTCTGATATGGTGATTTGCATCACATCTGGCATAAGAAACATTGAAGCATTTTTCTTCAAAACCACTTCCAACAACTCTTGTTTTTGTAACTGTAGCAAGATGATCGAAATTATGTTTTTTTTTTTATGAAAGTCATGGCAGAAATATTTTTTAATATTAACCCCCCCCCAACTAATTTTATCACAATAGTTAAAAGTACAAGGCTTTGAGGAATGAAAATCATGTTTTTTGTTTGTTTTTAATTGGACCCCCCCTACCTGAAAGTCAGCTCTGAATTGTAACATACAAAACTCAATAAAACAAAGATATTATTTAATTTCAAATGCTTTTATTTGCTTTTAGTTGTTTTTATGAATATGAACAATATTTTCTGAAAGCAAAAAATTTTTTCGATGAAAAATTAATTTTTAATACAATTATTTGTTATTTCTTAATTATAATAGATTTTTACATTTAAGTTGTTAAAATATCATAAAATTAGTTAAAATCTGCATCGGGTTTCCTAAGTGTCCTTATTGGATAGATCTATTTTTTAGCGAGTTGTAAATTGTATCATTTTGACTAATCAGAAAACCTGCAGTAATTAAGAAATGTAATTTTGTGTTTATAATCGGGCTGTAATTATAAAATATGGAAGACCAACCAGAATGCAATTAAGTGCCATTATTTGAACTAAGCATTGTTAAGGCCTTTACTTTTGCGAAACACGTGTAGAGAAGTTAATTTGATTTTTCAATTTCAACTGAGAAAGGTACCTACAAGTATCAGTATCATCTTATGAAATTTATATGGTCTTATTTTTATATTAATCTCAGTTATGACATTTTTCCATAAATGAAATATCAAAATTAATAATAAAATAAATGGAAATACAAATAACACAGTAAAATGTAATAAATGTACATAAAATTATAGTATTTTATGTACACTTCTGATAAAATTTAGCTATAAATTAATTAGATACCTTTCTTATGAAATATGAAATTTAATCTAACTCTCAACAGTCTTATTTTAATTTCTTTAGAATATATTTTCCATAAAGCATCATAAATGTAATGGTGAAACCCAAGTACAAAAAAAAAAAAAAAAAAAATAGATTGCTGAAAGTTTCCCTTAAAAATAATAAGGTAAATAATTTGTTTACTTAAATGTAAACATCACTTTTCACCTTCCGTAGAACAAATTATCCTCACGGAATAATATGTCAATATGTCATCCATCACCTGTCAAATGACACGAAAGTTTATGACAAGCTTTGTTTTATTTTCAAATTACATTTTTTAAGCTTGGTTCAAAATATTTTAAATAAACATTATAATTTGATTTTCTTAAAATAAGTTTTGAAAAAATGATAATTGATATTTGGAAGAATTTCAAATGAAAATTTTCAGTTTTTTTTATAAAATGGAAAAAAAATGATCAATTTTGCTGATTAAAAAAAAAAAAAAAAAAAAAAAAAAACAGATTTTTAACAAAAATTTTGGACGTGCTAGGAACAATTAAAAAATGTAAAAAGATACCCCAAAAATACTTTGATCTTTCCTCTTAATAATAAACATTTAGATGATAAAATTTTGTTTTCATCAAGTTTGGCGTCTTTTTTAATCATGCTATGCTCTTTTTTTAGTGATCTCGTGGAGGTACCCATTATAACTCCTGTTATAATGTTGTGCTTGTTATACCATGCTCGAGTTCCTCACTATTATAACTTCAGTTATAATAGTGTGATTTTATCCCACACTTTTGTTAGAGTTCCTTGTTGCCAATTATTATAACTTCCTAATATTGAATTATTAATACCCATTCTTGATATAATTTGTTAAGTATTCTCTATACATAATGCTTAAGCTATTGCCTTAATGCCTGTATAATGAGTATGAAGATTGACTCCAATATGACTGCTTTGGACCTCATAACATGGAAATCTTTATAGTATTGGACAAGTTCATGGTGCTACCGGGGGGGGGGGGGGTACTTTTTACTCCACACACACACACACACATATATATATGTGCCATTAGGATCAAAGCGTTAAATCACATTTGGCATACATAGTCTGTGAAAGTAATAAACACTATAATTACAAATACAAGGTAAAAATGAGTAAATTTTTTTTTTTTTTTAATTCAGAATATATATTATTTATAAAAAATATTCTAGTCAAATGACATTTTATCAAGTCTACTTACCCATAACCTCAAAGGCAAAAGGCTCAAGACCTAATTTATCTGCTGCCTTTAAAGAAAGAATAAAGTAAATTATATATTGCAATTATGGAATTAGAATCTGAGCTTAAATTTGATACAAACAGAATTTATTTTTGTTACAATTTTATAGCTTTCAGATGAAGCTTGTTATATTAATGATAATTTAAGATAGTGATTATAAACTAAAAATTATTGTCAAGATTGATTTAGATACTGTTAACATTCCAGTACAAGATATTTAAAGTGATAAAGTGATTCAAATAAAAAGTTGCTAAATTTTGGTATATTTTGTTTTATGATCATAAATAAAATATAAAAATTAAATTTATACTAAATAAAAATATACAATAATTTATTTTTCTTATATTGATTTCCTTGATTAAACATGAATTAAAGGAAACAATTTCTAAATTACCTTATTTACATTCCCTCCAAATGATTCAAGAACATCATACCAATATTTCACCTTCATTTGTAATTTCTCCTCCCAAATTCTGTAAGGCATCCGATGGCGATGATTGTAGAGTCTAGAAAATACGTTTTTTTCTTAATAAAATACCAAAAAATTATATAAACTAAGGATTAATTATATATGATGACCACCTATCATTCAAATTAACCCAAGTAGTATAGTCAGGTTAGTTTACAAAAACTGCCAAAAGTTTTTCAGTCATAAATCAAACATTTTGCATGAATGTTGATAGTGTTTGTATTTTTAAAGTTAAGTAATCAAATAATCTAAAATTTGCTCAAAAGAGCATTTATATAAATCAAACAAAAACCTTCAATATTCTTTTGAACAAGTTTAAAAAATCTTTACAGTCATTTCAAAATCAGTGATTATTTGTTAATAATCTTCCTTAGATGATGTATTTATTTTTCAATAAATGAATAATTGAAAGAAATTGATGGTCACCAAAATTTTGCAGTGTAATGTAACTTAAATACATTCTTCATATATAAAAAGTTTAATACTTTGCAGTAAAAATTTTAATTTAATCCATGTTATATATATATATATATATATATATATATATGTGTGTGTAAGAAGCTTACACTGCTGGATAAGAGAAATTAGACAAATCCTTCAAATTTTATGTTCTAAAATTAAAAACAAGATAATTTTTTTATATCCCAATTTAAATGGTTTGTGAAAATTGTACTACCATTTACGGAATAATTGATAAATAAATAAAAATTATGTATTTGTATAAATGACTACCAGTAGAGCCCGGCGTTGCCCGGGGTTGTAACAGTAAGAGATAGATCAAGTATCGACCATCATAAAGACTGAAAAATAAAATTAACAAAGATTATTGTTTAAGGTTGACGGACACGCATGTCTTAGTTTTTTTTTTTTTTTTTTTACGAATTGGCCAAACCCAAACAAAAACATTGTTTTCAATCGTTATGAGTATCGATTGAATAGAATTTTATTATAAACAATTGTCTTGTAAATGGAATTTTTTAAGCATTCTGAATGTAAAAATAAAGAAAAAGACGATAAGAAAACACTACCTGACAAAAAAAAAAAAAAAAAAAAGTTTTGTTGAAATCGGTTGAAAAACGTAGGAAATCTGATCCCATATATAAACGAACACCACACATACAAACAACCTGGGTTTTATAAGTATAACTCGATATGAGTTGTCCCTCTTTCATTCTGGCGACAGAATCGTGTTTTCAAATTGATTTCATGCAAAAACAATTGTGTTTTTCCAATTTTTGGCGCTGTCAGAACCACCGCAAGGTAATTTTATGCAGTCTGTGAAGTTTTGTTGAAATCGGTTGAAAAATGTAGGAAATCCGATCCAATATATAAACGTACAGACACACACACAATCTGCGTTTTATAATAAGTAAGATGAATGGCTGTTATGATTTTCTGAGGAAGTTACCCAAATTAAGTGAAGTGCAAGTGAATTAATGGTTAACAATGCAGAAAATGGAATTATCAAGTCAAGTTCAGATTTCAGATTAGACAGTATGTTTTAATCTGCACTAATAGAAAAGGCATAAATCAACCTCTACTCCTTAACAAATATGGGTAAAATATTAAGGCAATGTGAATTCTCTAGCCATGATTTATAACCAGTCTAAAAGAAGAATGGTACTACAGTATCTAAATTGCAGATGTTATGGCAGACCAGTCAAAAGAAAGTAATTTCTTAAACTAGTCAACATACAGTAGAGAAAGCAGTGGGTAACTGATAAATCTTTAGAATTTTTATACATACTTTTCATATAACTCTTCATTTGTTCATTTTTCAAATAGCAAATGAATATAGATCTGGAGAAGGCCAATGAAAAAATTTGAACCACATGCATATCAAATGTAGTGGATTTGATATTATGATGCAAGAAGCAATTTAGGACACTATACATTCAAAGTTTCTAGTAGTTTGTGGGGAATATCAATTCAAAAAGAAAACCATTCAACAAGACTGACTTCTGCTAATATTCATTGATTGTTATTTGAACCAAAACAACTCATTTAATGAAGAATGGAGCTCCATGTCATGCAACAAAAAAAGTAAATTGTTTGAATTGATAATTTGATTCTAATGCATAGAACAGTTTAAGTAAATAAATACTTTTGTGCTCTTATGGAGGATATGTAGATAGTGGTGGAATTGGTGAACTAGGTTAAATTGCAGAACAGACTAGGTTCTCTAGCCTTGAGTGGCAACCAGTCAAGGAGAAGGATAACTGAATTTAAAACGAAGCTAAACAGTGACAGTCTCCATTAGGCTATCTCGTCCTATACACACACCCACTGCTGCAGTACATGTAGTGCACCTATGACCCTAATGGGCTTGTGATTATGAATCTTGTGTTAAGATAAAATTACCATATTTGCTGGCCTATGAGACACACCCAGATTTTGGTATAGAATATTTAAGAAATAAAGATGCACATATTACAAAAAAAAAAAAAAAAAAAAAAAAAATCATAACCTTACCTTTATGTGACATTCTCACTAATGAAGAAGAAACACAGTATTAGCACAAATTATACTACTAGTGCTTTAAAAAAAAAAAAAAAAAAAATAGAAGTGAGGTAAAGTTTAATTAGGACATTTTTTGAAAAATATTTAGTACATTTCATCATGCATTTATTGAAAATTGTTTTCATTGTTTTTCAGGGAACATCTGCATATACAGTAAATTCATAATAGCTACAAAGAAATCTACTGGTATCAGTGAACACAAAAAAAAAAAAAAAAAAAAAAAAACTCAGAAATATGGTACTTGTTGGTAAATGAAGTCCCATCCCACATGACCAGAAAAGCAAATTCCAGTATATCAACAAAAACACACATGAAGCAAGCAGCAATATACCAGTCAAAGGAAATATTTCTGTAAAATCTAGTATTTCTACAAAACAAGCAGCAGAATGTTGTGCAATTCTATAAATTTCTTAATTTCTCTTTCCTGGATGAATTTTTCCATGATATTTCTATTGATATGTTTTTTCACTTTCAGGAGTCCTAGTTTCAGAGCTAAGCTCTATGCATTGACTCATTCCTGGTGAACCCCACTTTTTTGTGATCTTCATGTACCCCTCATACATGATATTGCTGTATTAGACACAAGGTAATTTTTTGGTGCATGTTTTGGGGAAAAAAACCTGCATTCAATAGGCTGGCAAATATGTAGCATATTACATATGTAGCATATTACAATAGAATCAGCATGATTTTTTGGTCTGATTTCTATGTTTTAATTAGTTCAGCAGAAAGGTTTATTTATACAGAGACAAAACTGAATAATATATATATATATATATATATATATTAGATTACAAAAAGGGAAAAAAGAACTTACTTTGTTCTTTGATGAGGAGTGCTTAGTAATGAGCTCATGATTCTTTGCATAGTTGTACTCTCACGAGCCATCAGAAAACATCGCTCAAGTTCATACTGTGGTACTTCAGCCAAATAGAGAGGTTCTTGGCACAGAAACAAGAAATGACCAATTTGAGGTAGCTGGAAGAATAAATTTCAAAATGATGCAAAATAATATTTGAAGTAATAGAAGACCATATATACTTTTCTTTAATTCCTCTGAATGAGAGAAAATCTCGATTATTCATATATAAATATAATTTTATATACACACACCCTCTTTACAGACAATTTATATGATTAATTTGAAAAGGAGTGTCATAAAAACAAGATGTGTATAAGTTCATTAACAAATCTGGCAAGAAGAAAGCCAAAAAGACTGAGCTCTATATTTATCAACAGAATATATTGAAATATCTTCTCCATTTTTCATTTTCTGTGAACTTTTATTTAAAGAAGGCTGATTCTAGTTTGCTCCAAACCTGTTCTTATTGCCATATGCTTTTGTGTTTCATATGTTAACTTGATAATTTCAAGAATCTGTTTAAAACTCAACTGATCTGTTTTCTGAAATCTGTTCAAACCAACTATTTTTTGTTTAAATGGAAATTGCAACTAATATATCACTAGATTTCAAATGACAGTACAAATTTTCTGATATTTGGTCTTAATGCAAAGAGATTTTTTAATGAAAGGAGATATTTTAATTACACATTAAACAAAAAAAAAAAAAAAAATTTTTTTTGTTATGAAAATTTTTGACAAAATAAAACTATTCAATTAGCTAAATTTCTATTGAAGATATCAGAAACCATTTAAAATGTGAGGAAAGTAATGAAATATTTTAAATATAGTAAAACATGACTGAATATGTCCAGACTATATAAAGAGAAAAGCTAAATTGCACTGACTCATTTCTAATTTCAGAACTATGAAAATATGGGGACAATACTAAATTATATAATAAAAAAATCTATTTTAGCATTTATCTGACAAATAGTTAATAACTATGCACAATGCAATTAATTTTTTTACTTGCTATAATTATTTCTTTGAAAACCTATACTTTTTAATTAGTAATAAATATCTTGTTTTATGTGATCTTCCATTTTCAACAAAATTGTTTCACTATGTCAAGATTCACAAACTTTACCTGTCATGTGCATAAATAAAAGAAAGGTGGAGACACTGAATGGAAAAGTAATGTTTTAAAAAACGTTTTTGGCAATAGTATTTTAAAAATGTTTCCATATTTACACATACTTTTTATGCTAGCTGCAAGTACGTGTAAATGAAAATTGAGAAACATTACTAGGAAATATCATTTGGAGGTCCAAGCAAGAATCATATAATCTTGGAAATAAAAGTACAATTTTTAAAGTTGTACATATGAAAGTGTTTACTTAAGACAAGTTATAAGTGTTTGATCATTAACTTTGACTATACTTGCATTTTTGCTAAATTAAATTAACTTTGCTTACTTGTGAATTGTTTTTACTTTAGCAGCTTAGTAAAGGGGAAAGTTAAACTTCTTTACCTATTTTTATTGACAATCTTATGTACTCCTACTTTGAAACACCAATCCGTGTTTTTTTTTCTATGACAGTGCATTTACTGAACATTTAACAACATCAGCAGTCATGACAACTACAGATTGAAAAATGTAAAAAGAAAGTGCTAACAGGGAGAAAAAAAAAAAAAAAAAAAAAAAATATGAAAGAACACTTTAAAAGGAAGTGATAAAAAATATTTTTTGTGTTGAAAGAAAAATGAACCAAATTTAAAGCAGCTACTCAGCTCAATAATAAAAGAAAATCAAAGGTGTAATACAATATCTTGATACAGTAATGAAAGGAAAACCTTACTAGGGAGATTAAAACTTTTCAAAAAATATCTAGTCTGGTTTTAAAATGCTCAACTTAGAAATGCTGTCAAGATGAGCTGATAAGGTGAAACAGGCATGTGCAAAAAGAAAGTGAGGTAAATTGCTCTCCACAGAATGAGATAGAGATAAGGGACAAAGAATAATGATGGGATGTCTGTAAAGTAAAGTAAAGTAAAAAAAAAAAAAAAAAAAAAAAAAAAAAAAAAAAAAATCACACGAATGTGAAAAGAATGAATAAGCAAATCACAAGTAGAAGTTTTATACTATATGTAAAATACTTGTCAGAAAACTAATTTTAGCAATTTTTTTTTCTTATATTCTTCCTCACTCAGTAACCCCTTGTGTATTAGTGGCTTTATTGCCTTGCTTGAGGTGAAATGATTAAAAAAAATTTTTAAAGCCCCCTATATTGATACTATGAACACTTCCAACCTAACACAAAAGATCTTAATACACAGTCCTGATACTCTGAACTATGATGTTCTAGTTGGAAAAAAAAAAAAAAAAAAAAAAAAAAAAAAAAATTGAAGTACTAAGTGACTTCAAAAGATTGGACAAACATATCCAAGAGCAAGGCTAGACAATATCTTGATTGAAACATTGTCTTCAAAACAATCTGAAAAAAAAAAAAAAAAAAAAAATACGGAGCGGTGCAATTCTCCTAATTTAAAAAAATGTTTTTCTTTATTAACTGTGAATGCGAACTTTCTAAAAAACACTTTACATTAGTAATTTTTTTAATATAAAATAACATTAATAGTTTTAAATCTGCAAGTTGAGTTTCATTACTTATTTATGGCATACATATTCAAAATGTAAAACTGAAAATTATGTTGACTGCAGAACTTGACATGTTTCGTTATACTTAACAGCAGTCGTATCCAATGTTGTCTGTTGTAATATCTACATGATAGCAGTACAGCAAGGTAACTTGTATATTCAATATGGCTTTGCCTTAGGTATGGAAACACCTTATATAGTATGTGTTACTACAAGCTTTAACAGACATATACAATCACATCTGTTTATAGTCTAACATATTGACTGCATAACTGCTAGAGTGCATGTTTCTTAGGTGGCCAGGCAAAACTTCTTATAGCATGGCTAGTAAGTTTTCATTCACCTAGCATATTCACTAGATGATGGAACTTCAGATTATTATTTATTCATCTTTACAGAATTCTCTTAATGTAAAAAATTTAAATTCTTTGGAAGACTGCAAAAGTACAAAGAGCAGTTCTTTGTTAGTAAAAATAAAAGTTGTAGAAAGATGAAATTTTGAAGTTGCCTGAAAAAAGGCAGAAGATAGTGGAACAAACAGTATGTAGTTCAATAATATTAAAAATAAAAACAAAATTGTAATTTATTTTTACTTGATATACTGAGCAGAATTTTTGACTAAACCAATATTATAATAGTCTTATTCTATTTGTCAGCAATGTCTATATTAATTTTTGATAACTGACAATGCCTTTTTCCAGATTTGTACATTCTAGACATTAGTCTGTAGTAAATATTTTACATAAGTTTTTTTTTTTTTTTTTTAGCAGAAGATGAGAAACTATTAAATGAGTAACATTTAATATTCACTAGATTAGTTCACATGATAAATATATGGTAGAATCTTTGCATACTTCATTTAAAGTGAATGAAAATTTTGACAGTTGTGACCAAGGCAAACTTCTTTGATTTTCTGTTATCAATCCTCTGATGTCACCAGTTATAACAATCTAATTATTAAAATATCCTCAAAAATATTTTATTCATGTAATATTTGCTTAATTAACTTACAAGAAAGCATTAATAAAATCTGTGCCTGTGAAGTCTGAGACTGGGCAAACACAAGAAGGATGAGGTTCAAATAGAGTATCTAATAAGACATTTAAGTTTTAATTCTAATTCTTCATTTTATGTCAGAATTTGAATAAGGCATTTATTAATGCTAAGCATTCAAACCATTTTAAATAGTGACAACAATAAATCTTATTCTACTATAAAATTATTTAAATTGCAAAAAAAAAAAAAAAAAAAAAAAAAAAAAAAAAAAGCTATTTTCCATTTGGGTTGAAAAGTGAAATGTTGTGAATGTAAATTAAACATATTTTAATGTTATTTTAGCAAAAGTACTCTTCTAAAATTATATGAATTTTGGAAAAAAAAAAAAATTGGTACTAAAAATGAATATATTTATATATTTTGTCCCATTTAAGCAAGAAAGGTTTTTTTTTTTTTTTTTTTTGCTTCTTCCAAACAATACCGATTAGGAGTTAAAAGTAATGATCTGTTTGATTTTGATATTTAACTGTTTACATACAAGTTCACCCAAACAGTATATTTCATTAAATTAAGGAGTTATTCAGGTTGAATTTAGAGTGTATGCGATCAAGAGATGAACAGTGCAGATTAGGAATACTAGAATATTCTATAGAGCAGTGTATGGTATTAATGGTGATGGCATGAATGACCAATCTTGCTTTTTCATATGTCAGTACAATTCACCACTATCTTTACAAATATTTGAAAAGATTGCCATGGTTGCTGAATTCCAGCACACTACTTTGTCATTAAATCCAGGTTCTTGAAAGAGAATAGGAGTTTTCCTCTTTTATGAAAGAAGTAAATAGCTTGTGAGTAGAGTACAATATAACTGCTGTTTACAGCAATAAACATGCTGGTATTTAAGTTCAAATGAAACTAATTCACTAGTGATTGGTCATTCCCTCCAATTCTTGTCAATATGTTGAATATAGAAGCCAAAAGGTCCAATGGAAAGTCATGTCTGCACTGCTTTTCAGTAGTTAGATGGAACCAAGGTTACATCAGAAGTGTAGATGTTTTTTTTTGTTTTGTGTGTGTATGTATATATATATTTGTATAAAAAATAATTCCAAGAGGATAGAATCCAAGTAGAATTCAATGTCCAGGACAGTAAGGATATCATTGTTTATGTGATGCGCTGTGTGTGTGTGTGTGTGTGTGTGTGTATATATATATATATATACATATATATATATATTTTTTTTTTTTTTGAGACAAAATTTTTAAAATTTTACATTTTGATTTATATATAGATATGTGTATGTGTGCATATATGTAGGAATGCATATATATATATATATATATATATATATATATATATATATATAGTTTATGCAAAAGTAGGTAATCCACATGGGTAGACCCAAGGAGGATGATATCCAGAGAGCCCAATGTAAGATTCAGAGCAGATATGTTTGAATAAAAACAGACCACTTTAAGGTTCCATGTAATAAGTTATTTCACCACAACCCCTTTAACAGGGCTATGGATCATCAGACTTTACTTCCAAAGGTTGAAATGAAAAATGAAAAGAAATTCACACGTTTTTGATGGACCTCATCAAGCATATGTAAAATTAACGAAGTGGGGAAGTAAGGTGGGAGAGAGAAGATAAGATGTGAGTGTTTTAGGTGTAGCATTTCAATTCCTTATTCTTAACCCCCTGTCTGTTGGCTAGACGTTGTTTAAGGCCAACGCGTCTTGTGTCTCTAGATATCGATGGGTAAGGGGTGAGACTGACATTAAAGGAAGAAGCTACAGCAACCCTAATAAATTACATTCCACGAGGACAGGTTTCATTCAGATTCTTAGACGCTCTTAATTCGCATTACTTTAACGGGCATATTTGGGAGGTTAAGGTTTAATGTAAATCTAAATGTCTAAACAATCTACGAAGAATTTAATTTGAAGTTCGTTGGAGTTTTGGGTATTTTCTATGAAACAGTCGATTAGAGAAACTCATAGACAGTGCATTGGAAGAGTAATCCATTTTATATTTAGTAATCTTTTTTTATAAAAAACTTTTGTCTTATTGGTTGTTAAGCTGACATCTATTCGTTTGATTTTTGTTCATTAAATAAACTAGTGTTTGTTTTTAGGTACCCAATTATCAACTGGGTGAACGATTAACTGGTTCCAAAAAATAAAGCATAAAAATAAAACTAGTTTCATACAACTTGATATTATCGACTTCTACCCCGCAATCGCTAAAGAATTATTAGAAAATTGCTTAAGTTTTGCCAAAATCCACACTGACATTACTGACGAAGAAATAAAAATCATAATAGACTCTAGACAGTCCATACTAAAACTTAACACTACTTGGATTAAAAAAGACAGAGACAACTTCGATGTCCCAATGGAAGCATTTGATTCAGCTCAAATATCCGACCTAATAGGTATATACATTTTAGATATCCTAAGTAGATTCCTTGACCCTCAAAACATAGGACTATACAGAGATGACGGGTTAGTTGCTGTACCTGATACCAATGGTCTGTTAACATCCCAACTACAAAAGAAAATAATTAGGGCCTTCAAATTTCTAGGGTTTAAAATCGAAATTTCTTCCAACTTAAAAATAGTAAACTTCCTAGACGTTACATTTAATCTGAACAATAACACTTATAAACCCTTCCAAAAGGAAAACCAATCACCCATATATATAAGTACCCACTCCAATCAACCGAAATCAATAATTAAACAAATTCCAAATAGAGTAAATGCAAGAATAAATAAACTCTCCTCCAGTAAAACCATTTTTAACCAGAATAAATCGGAATACAATAAAGCCCTATTAAAAAGCAACTTTAAACAGACACTAAATTACATAGATAAGTCAGTAAATAAAAAACCCACTAAACCCAAAAATAGGAAAAGGAAAATTATATGGTTCAACCCACCTTTTTGCAACCTCTCCAATATTAATATAGGTAAATATTTCATAAAACTGATAGAAAAACACTTCAGCAAAAATGCATCTCTAAAAAAGATATTCAACAAGATGAATCTAAAGATTAGCTATTCTTGCATGGATAATATGGAAAGAATTATTAGCTCACACAATAGTAAAATCTTGAGAGACCTTCATGATAATCTAAGACAAAATCAGGATACAACCCGAATGGAAAAACCAACATACAACTGCAGGACAGGATCAGAGTGCCCAGTTGAAGGAATATGCATGGCAGAGAATACAATATATGAAGCAACAATTTTCCCCAAAGGAAAGGTTGAGGAGAAAAAGATAAACTTAGGAATATCGGCGGGAAATAGGAAAAACCGACTATACAACCATCGCCAGTCCTTCAAAAATAAGGGTAAGAAGAACCAAACGGCACTATCAAAACATTACTGGGATTTGTTGGAGAGTGGCCTAACCGCACAAATAAAGTGGAAAATAATATCAAGAGCCAGAACTCCAAAAAACTTCAGAGACAGATGCAACTTATGCATAAAGGAGAAAATCTTCATAATCAAACAAAGATCCAGACATATTACTAAATAGACACAACGAACTAGTCTTTAAATGCTGGCACAAAAACAACCTAAACCTAAGCAAATACATTGAGAAATAACTATATAGAAAGAACAATAGTGAGTGATTTTTGTTCCCTTTGTTTTTAGAAATATTACTATGCACGCATGAACGCCAACACATGACTATATGTATACAACTATGGTAATGTACTTGAACACTGATGCACCTGTTGATATGTACATGTATATGTTTTTATATGGAAAAAGAGGCACGCCGTTTTTTTTGGTTTTTTTTGGTTTTTTTTTATGTGAGTGTGGAGGTGTACAATTAGATGGGTACCTATATGTTTTACCATAGATATGAGAGAGAGGATGATATATATGTAAAAATATGGATAATTATACGATTTGGGTATCCATAATGTGATTAAATACTGATATAGTCTTCAAATGCAGGCATAAGTGGGTGTATGGGTGGACATGAAGGTAGAGACGTGTACATTTGTATATAGGTGTAGGTGAAGATTAACGCATATGTGTATGTAGATATGCTGCATATTATGTATGTATATGCATGTATGTGCGAGTAGGTATATGTATGTATAATAGATATATATATGTGTGTGTGTGTATATGTGTATAAATGTATATGTGTGTATGTGTATAAATGTATATGTGTGTATGTGTATAAATGTATATGTGTGTATGTGTATAAATGTATATGTGTGTATGTGTATAAATGTATATGTGTGTATGTGTATAAATGTATATGTGTGTATGTGTATAAATGTATATGTGTGTATGTGTATAAATGTATATGTGTGTATGTGTATAAATGTATATGTGTGTATGTGTATAAATGTATATGTGTGTATGTGTATAAATGTATATGTGTGTATGTGTATAAATGTATATGTGTGTATGTGTATAAATGTATATGTGTGTATGTGTATAAATGTATATGTGTGTATGTGTATAAATGTATATGTGTGTATGTGTATAAATGTATATGTGTGTATGTGTATAAATGTATATGTGTGTATGTGTATAAATGTATATGTGTGTATGTGTATAAATGTATATGTGTGTATGTGTATAAATGTATATGTGTGTATGTGTATAAATGTATATGTGTGTATGTGTATAAATGTATATGTGTGTATGTGTATAAATGTATATGTGTGTATGTGTATAAATGTATATGTGTGTATGTGTATAAATGTATATGTGTGTATGTGTATAAATGTATATGTGTGTATGTGTATATGTGCGTATGTACATGGATGTATATGAATATGGATATGCGGGTGAATTTATGTGTATATATGTATATACGCAAGTATAAGTGCATGTGGAGATATGTATGTAGATATGTGGGTATGTGTTTCTCTGCAGGTGTATATGTGTAAATACGGGAATATACATATAGTTTTTGGTGTGGATGTGTGTGCAGGTGTATATAAGAACTCATAGGTATATAGTGAGATATAGGTATGTGAATATAGATAGGGGTTTAGGACATGTGTAGAAGTGTATATGAGTATGGATATATAAAAGATTATAAAAGAAGGACCTAATTTTCTCCTAGTGACATTTTATACATATCTCTCCTCTAATATTCTCCAATTGGAAGTGAGTTTTGGATAGCACGGAGGTAAAGTTTAAATTTGTAATTTAATTCAAATTGAAATATACTATCCCATTGTTGATGATAAAATTATTTAAATTGGAATAACCGTTGATAATTGGGTACCTAAAAACAACCACGAGTTTATTTAATGAACAAAAATCAAACGAATAGATGTCAACTTAACAACCAATAAGACAAAAGTTTTTTATAAAAAAAAAAATTACTAAATATAAAATGGATTACTCTTCCAATGCACTGTCTATGAGTTTCTCTAATCGACTGTTTCATAGAAAATACCCAAAACTCCAACGAACTTCAAATTAAATTCTTCGTAGATTGTTTAGACATTTAGATTTACATCAAACCGTAACCTCCCAAATATGCCCGTTAAAGTAATGCGAATTAAGAGCGTCTAAGAATCTGAATGAAACCTGTCCTCGTGGAATGTAATTTATTAGGGTTGCTGTAGCTTCTTCCTTTAATGTCGATCTCACCCCTTACCCATCGATATCTAGAGACACAAGACGTGTTGGCCTTAAACAACGTCTAGCCAACAGACAGGGGGTTAAGAATAAGGAGTTGAAATGGTACACCTAAAACACTCACATCTTATATTCTCTCTCCCACCTTACTTCCCCACTTCGTTAATTTTACATATGCTTGATGAGGTCCACCAAAAACGTGTGAATTTCTTTTCATTTTAACCTTTGGAAGTAAAGTCTGATGATCCATAGCCCTGTTAAAGGGGTTGTGGTGAAATAACTTATTACATGGAACCTTAAAGTCGTCTGTTTTTATTCAAATATATATATATATATATATATATATATATATATATATATATACATACACACATACATATACACACGTATATGGATGTATGTATATGTAGGTAGAGGGTTATGTAAATGTGTTTATGTGTGTGTGTGTGTGTGTACATGTTTAGGTATGTATATATATATATCTGTATATGTATGTATATATAGTTAGATGGATAGATAAAGTGATACACTGTTTATTCGTTTAGATTGGTGTATGTAATTGTATGGAGATGTAAGGTTTTATGTATATATGTATATATGTTTATGTGCACGTATGTGTATGTCCGTATGTATATATGTGTGTGTAAATGTATATATATGCAGGAGTGGATGTATGTATGTGTGTGTGTGTATGTGTGTACACGCCTATATGTATGTATGTACATGTAAATATAAACATGTTGTTGTGTATGTGCGTATATGCATGTGTTTTTGAATATAGAAATATAGGTCCTTGCTAGATTAGATAATCATTATATTTGTTTTTTTATATGTTTATATTTGATTTGTAACCTGTAGACGATATTAATTTTGTCAAATTTTCTTGATTACACAGCGGCCCTTTTATAAATGCCCTTCAGTTTTAGTTCCCCCCCACCCTTTTCCTTTCCTCCCCGTCTCTCATCTTCTGGTCTTTAAGATTATATCGTCTATTGCTTGTATGTATGTCACCACAGAATGTATCTTTTCTGGTATGTCTTTAATGTATTAGATATCCGACAACATTCATATTTCTCTCACTTAAACTGTCTTTGACTCCCCTCTTTAAAACTTCTGTTAAATTTTAATCCACCTATTCATCTTTAGACCTTCCTGTTCTTCGCTCGTTTGTTACCCCTCCCTATCGCTTTCATTTACTCTAACATTTGTCCCACACTGATACATACACTCTTACTAAATTTTATTTTTTATTCCCGGAGTTGTTTTTTCCGTTTTCTTTTTGAATTTGTAGGTCTGATGACTTGGATTGTATTTATGATTCCAATGGAATAAATTATGACCATGGAGTATTAGTGTTTAAGCCTTTTTATTATATATATATATGTCAGTGTTTATTTTGGAGGATTAAAACGATATGCAAATTGTCAGGAAATCCTAGAGAACAAGGTTGCTATAGTTAATAGTTTAGAATGTGGTGCTGTCTTAATAACTAATTTGACAATATTTATTCCTCATAGTAATTGTATATATCCATATTTGCATGTGTGTATAAATACTTGTGCAATTTTTTTCTTCTGAAGGCAAATTATTCCTTCAAGTAGATAATTATTAACCATTGCTTAAAGATAATCTGGCAACTTCCCCTTGGTTTTACCTTAATCATTACAATAATTATTTTTCTTTAAATTCATTAATTAGGATTAAAACTAATTTGTTTTAAGACTTAAAATATATTTTCTTTATTCAGTAAATAAAGATTTTAAACAGTTCCATACAAATTTATCTAAGAAATAAAGTCTGTAAATGATTTAAATTGAAAATTAAAATAACAGTAAGAAATAAAATATAAAAGCAGTAAATCTTTATTTAGGCTCAGTTATAATAGAACATTTTTGAGGGATTGCAACAATTACAATGCAATTAGAGTTTGATCTATATACACTTATAAAAAAAATAAGACTGAAGAAATGACTCAGAAAAATTGGTTAGATTAACTAAAATCTAATTTACTCACTTCCCACATGGCTCTCATTTGAGAATTCAAAGGTTCTTCCAGCAAGATATCTTCCCATCCAATTATTTCTTGTACATGAGCTTCTT